>PVJX010049615.1:0-11002 GCA_004027295.1 Dolichotis patagonum
TCTCATGACTAATGATGATGAACATTTTTTCATGTATTTATTTGCCATTCGTATTTCTTCATCTGAGAACTGTGTATTCATTTCAGATGCCCATTTTTGGATTGGGTCTTTGAATTTTGAGGGTCTGATTTTTTTTAATTCTTTATAAGTTCTAGACAGAAGTCCTTTGTCTGAGGGACTGTCCATTAAGATTTTTTCCCAATTTGTGGGTTTTCTTTTCACTCTGCTGGAAATCTCTTTTGACATGCAGAAGCTCTTTAATAAGATGTGGTCCCAGTTATTGATTCTGGGAAGTATTTCCTGTGTGGTTTGATTCTTGTTCATGAATTCTCTACCTACCCCTATATCTTTGAGATTTTTTTAACCTACTTTGTCTTCCAACAGATTTAGTGTTTCTGTTTTAATATTTAGATCTTTGATCCATTTAGATTTTAGTTTAGTACATGGATAGGCATGGGTCTAGTTTTAGTCTTCAGCATATGGAGAGCCAGTTTTTCCAGCATCATTTGTTAAAGAGACTGTCGTTCTTCTAGCGAGCCACATAAAATATTTTAATCATTAGTAATTTTAATGTTGGAAATGTAGAGTTGATGACCAAATCCATATATATACATATATATCTCAAGATATTTAAAGGCATGGCTGCCTGTGGACTTTCATGAGGAACAGTATGGGGGGAGCAACTTGTGAAACAGGTCTTGAGTTAGTATCCATTTTTATAAACTTTAGTACATGACTGATTAATCTTTAGTGATATTTAGCTTATGTGATAAAATTTCTTCTTTGTATATTTCTTGCTTACTAGCATTAAATTTGTCTGGTTTCCTATATCATTTTAATATATTTATTGCTTTTGTTTTGTCTTAGATTTTTAATTCTGATCAACTCCAAGCTTTTGACTGGGGAGATCTTGATCAAAACATGATGCACTTCCACCAGGTACAATCATAATCATCAGAGTCAGCCGCATACTGCAAATGAACTACTAAAAACTGTGTCCACTCATGCACTCATTAAGCACGTATTGTTTCTTATTCATTACAATGGGTGCTGCCTATCATTGCTATAATACTGCTTCCTGGGGCTTAACAATACTCCATATCATTATTTCCATCCTCACAATGATATTTCAAAGTAAATATTACTATTTCCATTTTTTTTAGAAGTTCAAAGAGGTTAGGCCCACTGCCAAAGCTATTTAGCTAGCAAACAACCAGAATGTGAACCAGAGGTTCCTGTATCTAAAGTCTATACCTCCCACCCGTGCTTCTCAACAAAAACTTTTTGAATTTAATTAAAACGGCTTGGAAGAACAAATGAAAGTACATAATCTTTGTTGTTAAAACATATCATCTAACTTATCTGTTTCTAATAAAATTAACTAACATCGTTCTAATTGTTCATCTTCTATTTTTTAAAAAAACTAATATAGAGATCATTAAAGATATATATATATGTATGTATATATATATATATATATATATATATATATGCAATATCATGTTTAAGAACAATTAGCAATATCTGCCAAGGAACAGTGTCAAAATATTTCTTGATACTATCTATGAAGATAGTAGTATTTATCTATCTATTAGAGCAAATATTCTATATAAAAGAAATTACACATTGTTATATTTCACCACTATATAAGGACATCTTATAATTATTTTAGCTTCTTGATAAAATAAGCTCAAACTGAACAAATAGTCAATATTAATGATGTATGAGTTTTTCAAATATGTAATAAAGGGATTTGGAAATTTTTAAATGATTATTTTCAGTATCACAATAAATATAGGAAGCCAAACATGCATAATGCCAAATGGTGTGAAAAATCTGATTTTTCTCTTAACCTTCTCTACTTAGATATAATGTCACATGCATGTTATTAGAATTCTATTTTCTTGTGCAATTAATGAATTTTTGTCCTACCAAGAGTATGTAGCTTCTTTAGGAAACACTTTTTAGAAGATGACCTAAAAGACTGGCTTAGATGAAAGTTGGATCAAAAGTATTAGCTTTACCTTTGGGTTTACAGATTTGATCACAATCGTGATGATATAATGACTCAGGTTCAGTTATGAGTCTTTTGCTTACAACTTCTGGGGAAGAAAAAGGGAAAATTCAAATCAGAGAATGAACTGTATGCATATTTTAAAGGCAATAACCTTAAACACAACTATAATTACAAGAACTGTAAAGTAAGTGGCTGTAATTACAAAAGTCAATCTCCCATAATCCTTTATTACTAAGAAAGTAAAATATTTTTCTAGATAAATACATGCAACTCTAAGTGTCAATTTTTTAAAAATCTGTGGTCAAAAACTATCAGATACCATTGGAATCCACATATTAATATTCTTTTTTTTTTTTTGCTATGTCATCTTCTAGACCTCTGCATTCATCCTTAGTAGAGAAATTAATCATTGGAGTAAAGGAATTCTAATTCAGTCTGGACACACTTTGCCTATAAAAGCTTGTGATGTTTATTGCTTTCTCTGTGTGGCATTGTTTTCTATTCTTCATCATTCTTCATCTTCACACTTAAATATTGACACTTTGTATTCTACCACCAAGAAAACTGCAGTCAGGAAAAGCAGCCTCTTCATTCACTAATTGCACTTAACCTTTGGTTCCCTAAGCCAGGCTTTCTGGAGCCCATCTTCCCTTATATGAGGAGTGCTCATCCGCACTGGTTTCCTCTGTGCCCTTCGCATTGCCTTCTCACAGAGACACATTTTCGTATATACCACTCTCTCTGAAAGTCCACATGCAAGGCTTCCTACCACTATAGAGAAAATGATATACTAAGAATATTTAATAATCTAAAGACCAGGCACTAATCCATCAAGTGAAAGTTACACCCAACCTGAATACAGCAGTGAGCTTTGCCTGAGTGTCACTCTCCTAAGGGAATTTGAGGTGCATAGTTACCTGCTCTGCTTCTCTTCCAGGCTCATTTCTATTCCTCAAAGAAACCTCTTCCTGGCTGGAGTAACAATTTCTTTTGGTTCTATACCTTTTTGCATTTTATCTCTTTCTTGTAATCTTCCTACCATAAATAACCAAGGTATGTTATTTAGATTGAGCTGCCATAATAAAATCCCATAAACTGGGTGATTTAATCAACAGAAATTCATATTCTTGCAATTCCAAAGGGCATATGCCCAAAATTAGGGAGCTAGTTTGGTGGGTTCCAGTGAAGGCTCTTCATGACTTTCAGATGGATGCCTTCTTAATGTGTGTTCTCATGGTCTTTCCTTGGTACATCCTCCTGGAGAAAGAGAGGAGACAGTGCATGTGAATGAAAGCATGGTTCCTTTTCATGTAAGGCTTCTGTATCCATTGAGTTAGAATCCCATCCTTTTGACCTCACTTAACTTTAATTACCTCCTGAAACTCTTGTGCAGTTAGAAAGAAATGTCAATTTGAATGAGTTTTGGACCTTCCCTAGGAAGTGGGGACGCACAGTTCTAATTGTATCTGGGTGGGGAATGAGCATGGCATTGGGGTCTGTGTCTGGCCCCTCTCTCCTTCTGCTCTGGAACTGTTCCCCTGCTGTTTCCTGGATGCCACTAAATTAACAGCTTTACTCCCCCATACTCCTATACCCTGAGGTTTCTGCCTTGGATCTCTCAATCTTGTACTGATTCTCCTAAAACCATATAAACCTTTCTGTAAGTTGTGAATGCTGGGTATTGTGTCTTAGGATCAGAAAGGATAACTGATTCAGAAAATTGGTTCGAGGGAAGTGAAGTCATTGCTGTATCTGACCATGTGGTGTAGGGACATTTAGAACAGATTTGCTGGAGGAGTTTGGAAAGATTTGTAGATGTGGGCTAGAGAAGTCTTAGAATCCAGTAAGCAGAGCCTGATGAGTAATTCTGTTTGGAGTTTAAAAGATCAGAATGCTGACCAGAATGCAGAGAGTAAAAACTAGGCTGACAAAGTTTAATTTTGGAACAAGGATTCCATTGGCAGTTGGATTAGAGGCCATGTGTTACACTTTGATGGAAGTTTGTCTACATTTTGTTCACATGCTGAAAATTTGTGGGATGCTAAGACTAATGGCAGTGGGTTAGTTAATCTGACAGAGAATTCAAGACACCTCCAGGCTATAGTGTGGGCATGCGTGGCAATAGCTGGCTGCTTTTAACAAGATTTGTAGTGAAAACTGGGATCAAATAGCAGAGAAGAAAAATTTTGAAAACTCAAATTTTGGCCAGAAGAACCAGCCATTAAAAAGAAAGCCAATACTTTGTATGGTGACAAGAAGAAAGATGTCTTGAGATTATCACAGAAATCAGCAAGACTCTACCCACTGCAGGCTTCAGGGTGAAAAATGTCAACTTTTCATTTTAGAAGAGAGTTCCTGGGGCCCCTGCTCAAGAAAAGTCTCTTAGAAAATTGGTTCCCTGGTATTAATTTCATCATGCTCAGCGATTCAGACAGTCAGAGGCCACTGCAACCTCGGTCCAAGGGACCATGGGTATTGCTTCTGCTGACAGCAGATCCTTATATCATCCACGTGATTCTAAGTTTACTGCCATGCAGAATGCAAGAGTTGTAGGGTGAAGGAGACTTCCACACAGACTTCAAAGGAAGGCCTGGAAGACCCGCCAAGGAGCCCCTGAGAAACTGTGAAGGAAGGGAAACAGTATGAACAGTGAGAATAAAGGGAAAGATGGAGTGGAGAATCCAGGAAGCCAAAGATGCCAGGAATATGGAATGCCTGCCAAGGAAATCTCCAAGTCATAAATGAAACCAGTCCGAGAGAAATCATGTGTGTTACAGCTCTCATAGCCACAGAGACAGGCTCATGCAAGCCGCTTGGATCTCACAATTTATTACCATGTGCCTTGAATTCTAGGTACAGAGCTATAGGATTTAAGATTTGCGTTACTGAATTTCAATATTGCTTTGGCCCAATTTTTTTTGTCCAATATTTTCTATTCCCTTGTTCCTCCCTTTTGATATGCCAATATCTACCCAGTGCTATTATGCCTTGGGGTTATATAATTTGTTTTCTATTTTTACAAAGTTTTACAGCAAAGAGCTTTCTTTAAATCTCAAAAGGGAATTGAACTTTTGAGAAATGCTGGAAAAATTGAGACTTTGGGGAAGAGATTATTTTATTTTTGATTGTATGCAGTACAATTATATTATGTTAAGCAGAATTATGAGCTTGTTATTGCCTTTCTTTGAAGATTTAACATGCGTTAAAGAGATGTTTCAGTGGCAGATGGAAGTAGAGTGCATGTAGCAGTTAAAATGGAATTTCAAATTGATCGGTTCTTTTGTCTTTGTATCTGGGTGGGTCAGGAGGCATGGCCGTGGAGTCTTTGCCTGATCCCTCATTCCTGCTAGTGCCATGGTATTGGTCCCGATTCTCTTTCCTGAATGCCATGAAATAAGCAACTTGGCTCTACCATGCCCCACTTCCCTGAAGTTTCTACCTTGAGGCTTGCCAGCCATGGGCTGAATATCCTGAAACAGTGAGCCGAATCAAATCTTTCCTTCTTTAAGCTGTAGATATTGGGTATTGTGTCTCAGTGATGGAAAGCTGACTAAGCTGTCTCCAAATACGGTAACACTGAGGCTTGTTGCTTTGACATATGAATTTCGAGAATTATCGATTCAGCACACAGAAGATAATAATCAGAAATTAATCAGTTGTAAGCAGCAGAAAATAATCATTTTAGGTTAAAAGAGGAAAGAAGTTCTGCCTTTCTACACTATAATGTAGTAAACTGACAATGTCCAGGAACTTAGACACTATCATGTCTTCCTCTTTTTTTTTCTTTCAGTTCTGCTCAAAGATGCTTGTTTCCATTCTGAGGCTCTTTAAAACTTGAGCTAAGATGATTCAGATGACTTTTGCGATTGCAATCCCAATTTTTAAAAAAAGTCAAGATGTTCTCAATAACACTAGCAGAATGTTTCAGAATTGGGACAGTTTGAGTGACATACCATGTCTCATATGATCACGATAGCAAGAAGAATGAAATACTGGTTGGTCACAGTTCTGGACCAGGAATTGTGTTGCATTCATACAGAAGAGAAGGTACAAAGGAAAACTCACTGGAGTCTTCCACTCTGTTTCTCTGCAACAGGCTAGTTCCTACTACACATCGTATTTCAAGTGTTTGTTTTCATACATTTTTATCAATACTCTCCAAACAGGTTACTGATTGCGTGTCAACAATACTACTGAGCCCAGATTTCAGTTCATGAGAAGGGACATTTACCCAATCCAACATTTTGTTTTAAAAAAAATGCACTCTCAGATTAAATGATACCTAAAACATAATTTCCCATATTTCCAGAAGAACACTCCTCCTCTAAAATTTGTCCTCATTTTCTCAAATGTACAAGTCAGGAGTGTAATAGTTGTCTTTTTATTTGAAATGCATATTATTGTATTTCAGATATTTTCAAATGTTTTAACACTTTAATGATTCTATATCAAATGTATGCCAATTATATACTTTTAGCATTTAAAAAACTTGTTTAAGATCTGATAGCTAATATTACTTCTGTAATGTAATTTTTTATATTTTTTATTACATTTAGATTACACCTCCTATATACAACATCACTAAGATGGAAGTTCCAACAGCAATATGGAGTGGTGGACAGGATATTGTGGCTGATCCTAAGGATATGGATAATTTATTACCTAAAGTTGCCAACCTTATTTACTACAAAATGATTCCACACTACAATCATATGGATTTTTACACTGGGCAGGATGCACACCAGGAAATTTACCAAGACCTAATTAGACTGATGAAAGAATATTTATAAAATTGAATACATTTCCTTTCTTTAGGCAAGTGAGTTTTTATAATAATAATGAGGTGACCAGATTGAAGGGTGACCCCCAATAATTTTGACCTTCTGTTGTCCTCTGCCCTTCAGTGATGCTATGATTTGAATCTTACTTCTAGCCAACATAATAGCAAAAGTGGTAGACACATAAGTTACATTATATATGAAGGGTGATGGGATGTCATTCTCTAATTGTATCTCATTATATGGTACCATGCACATGTCTATAATTCCATCACTCTGGGAAGTGAAAGCAGGAGGATTTTAGGTTTGAACTCAACCTGGGCAATTTAGTGACTTAGCAAGTCCCTGTGTCAAAATTTTAAAAGATGCAGATGCAGCCCAGAGTGAAGGCTCTTAGTTCAATCTTTAGTACTGAAAAAAGTATGTCAAAGTAGACTGGAGCAGTGAATTGCCCTTGTTGGCCTGATAAGGCAAACAGTTGTATTGAGGAAGCCCGCACTTCAAAGAATGGTGTGTGGCTTTTAGAATCTTCATGCTTTTAACCAGCAAAGCACAAGACTCTCAGACACAGCTGCCTGAAAATGCATTCTGCCTGAAACAAGCTTGGCTGTGGAAGTGTATTCTCCATAATAGACTACAGCTTTGGAACAAGCCTTGCTTGCTGCCTGCGAGCCTCTGGGACAAGAACACAGCTACACGCTGTCTAGACCGCCAACCTATGGAAATAGTGAAAATTTAAGATTCTAATGCACTAAATTTATGTTAATTTGTTTTCAATAATAGTAAACTGCTTCAACTAATTATTATTGTTAATATACATGAATTATGTAATTAGTATAATAAATATATTTCATTATATTAATTGCAAATTATAATATATACTGTTATATAATCCTATAATACTCTATTATGTATAACTATTCTATTTATAATATTTTATGCTTATCATAATACATAATATATTATTATTATTATTATTTTGTCTCTAGTTGAAAGCTTTCTTATTTCACTTTCTTTTGTGCACTTCCTTGAGCATTTGTTTCACAGATCTGCTAGTAATTGATTTACTCAATATTTATTGTTCTGTAAAAGTCTTCTTTTACCTTAATTTCTAAAGGACTTTTTTTCTGAGAACAGAATTTTACATTGAGGTAATTATATTTTATTTTTTCAGTGCTTTTAAAATAATGCTCACAATTGTCCTACATACAAAATTTTTGATAAGTCTAGGTTTCTCACTTTGTTTTTTACTTAATGCTTCTTTTTCTCTTTGCTTTAAAAAGTTTCTGTCTGTAAATTGTGTTAGATTTGCAGCTCTGTGACAAAATATATGAGATAAATAATTTAAAAGGAGGAAATATTTATTTTGGCCCGCGGTTTTAGGTGGTTTCAGTTCACAGGCAGGTGGCTCCACTGCTTTTCGGCTAGTGATGGGGCAGAATACCACGGTGCTGAATGCATGTTGGAGTAAAGCTACTCACCCCACAGCAGCTTGGAAGGAAAGGAAGGAATATTCTCAAGGGAATGCACCCAGTGACATACTTGTTTCAATTAGTGTTTCCTCCTAAAATTTCCCTCACCTCCAATAACACCATAGCTAAAGACCAAGATTTCAACACAACAGCTTCTGGAGGCTATTTAAGATCTAAGCCGAATTGAACTTCTGGCTAACTACTGGTACACTGGACCGTGTCCCGGAAGCTCCACCACCTTAGTGCAGCAAGCCCAGTGACCTTCCCTCAGTTTCCGCAGGCTCCAGTTCCCCAGACCCAGCTCTGCCTTACAATTTAGGGAACCAAGAGCCTGCAGAGGGGAGTTAGGACCCTGCAAAGTGAGTCCTGCTGCCCTAAGGTGGGCTTGTGGAGAGCTGGCGACCTGAGCTCTGGGCAATTGAGTTTCTGGCTAGCTACTGGGTACACTGGACCGAGTCCCAGAAGCTCCATCACCTTAGTGCAACACACTCATCGGCCTTCTCTCAGTTCAGGAGGCTGAGCTGGGGTTCTGATGGCCCAGTGTGGGCTGGCCTAGCAAGAGCTTGAAACCAGCACTCTCAGTGGTTGAGATCATACCCACCCCCTTAGACACGGGACTGTGGCCCGAGATTCCGTGGGCACCAGTTCACGAGGCCCAGCTTCCACCTTTCAATTTAGGGAGCCTTGAGCCTGTGAGTGAGCCAGCGCTGCTCCAGGAACTGAGGGTGCAGGAGATAACTCGCCACACATCCAGAGGAAGCTTTGGAACACCACCCAAAGCAAGGAAATATAGAAAAATGACAAAAGGAAAGACCAAAAGGCAGGCTCAAAACTCCAGCCCACCCCAAGAAAGCTTAGGAGCCATGTACATAGAAGAAAAAAGAAGCCATACACCTGAAATGTCTGAAATGATATCAAATGAAATAAAGATGCAACTAGGGAAAGCTATGGAGAAATTCAAATCAGAAGTACTTGCCCAGGTAAAAGAAGAAATGATAAAAATAGCAAAAGAAATAGTGAACACATCTAGTGAAAACACAGCTAAAAAATGAGAGGAACAAAGCAAACAGAGAGAATCCCTGAATGAACACTATAAGAAACAAACAGAATACATAAAGCAGATTCAAGGAGGTATACAGGAAATCAAAAATGCAAATGAAAGCTGGCAAAACCACCTCAACGAAAGTGAAGACAGAATTTCAGACCTCGAAGATAAGATTGCAGCCAGTGAACAGGAAAGGAAAGATCTCTTAAAAATAACAAAGAATCAGGAAATAACAATTCAACAGCTGCAACATGATGCAAAGAAAAATAACATACAATTAATAAGGATAAATGAAAAGAAGGGGAGAGCCCAAATGATATCAAGAGGATATTTACAGAAGTAATAGCTGAAAACTTCCCAAACATAAGAAGAGAAACTGACATTTGGATAAGTGAAGCATATAGAACTCCAAACAGCCATAACCAAAATAAAACTACACCCAGACACATAATAATCACCATCCCAGAAATCCACCATAAGAACAGAAGACTAAAAGCTGTTAGAGAGAAAAGACAGATCATCTATAAAGGAAAACCTATCAGAATAACAGGAGACTTCTCAACACAAACAATGAAGTCAAGAAGAGCATGGAGTAAAGTATTTTAGATCCTAAAGGAAAACCACTTCCAACCTAGACTGACATACCCTGCAAAACTGTCCTTCAAAATGGATGGAGAAATAAGATACTTCCATGACAAAGAACAGCTGAAGATCTTCATGAACATCAAACCAACCCTACAAAGAATACTGAAAGACATTCTAGATGTACATGGGATAAAAGCACCAAGCAAGGCAGACAATTAAATAGAATGGAAAGCTAATGATACAACAGCAGAAGGATAACATGTCAACAATAAATCAATATATAACAGTTACAATCATTAATGTAAATGGCCTCAAGTCACCAATCAAAAGAAACAGACTGGCAGAATGGATTAAGAAACAACATCCAACCATATGCTGTCTACAAGAAACCCATCTAACCCAAAAGGACACTCATAGACTGAAAGTCAAAGGATGGAAAACAATACTTCATGCAACAGGAAACCAAAAAAAAAAGTGGGAATAGCTATCCTGTTTGCAGACAATGTGAATTTCAAACCAAGAATGATCCAAAGAGATAAAGAAGGTCACTACATACCAGTTAGGGGAAAACTTCAAGAGTTAGAGATAACAATCTTAAATATATATGCACCAAATTCCAGAGCACCCAGCTATATAAAGCAAATACTAACAGAAATGAAAAATCAAATAAGCAATAATACAATTATAACAGGAGACTTTAACACGCCATTGACACAAGGGACAGATCAACTAGACAGAAAATCAGCAAAGACATAACAGAACTGAATGACACTTGTGAACAAATGGACTTGATAGATGTATACAGAGTGTTCCATCCAACAACATCAGAATATACCTTCTTCTCAGCAGTACATGGGACATTCTCTAAAACAGACCATATATTAGCCCACAGAACATATTTAAGTTAATGCAAAAGAATTGAAATTATCCCATGCATGTTATCGGATCATAGTGCTGTGAAACTAGAAATTAATGATAAAAGCAACTGCAAAAACCTCACAAACACATGGAAACTGAGTAATACACTCTTGAGCAACCAGTGGGTCACAGAGGAAATTAAAGAAGAAATTAAACAATATCTACAAGTAAATGAAAATACAAACAC
>PVJX010049616.1:0-10997 GCA_004027295.1 Dolichotis patagonum
TGGAGCAGAACTGTTAACAGTCTCACTGTTTGAATGTCTACTTTACATGTTTTAACTTTGTAAATTGAACAACTATTTCCAAGAAGTCAGTATGTAATTTGTCAAGCAATAATTTCTTAGGTTTTTTTGTTGTTGTTCTTTTCCTTTTTTCCTTGGAATACTGTATTGTTGCTACCCTTTATTCTGTTTTGTTTTGTTTGGTTTGGTTTTTTCTCTTTAAATAAAATTGTTTAAAAAAAAAAAAAAAAAGAAGGATTCACACCAGTCTCTTTTACAGATCCATGCTGGGAAGGCCCAAAGGTCAGCAGTAGAAACTAGAAAGTCTATACCAGCAGGGTGAAGGAGCTGTGCTGATAGGTTGAGGGTTCTACGCTGGAGCCGAAAAGTCACACTCACAACAAACACCAGGGCTGTCCTGAAAAGCACCACAACCATCCTCAGAGACACGGAGGCTCTGAGCTCCTCCAACGACAAGCATAGTCAAGTACATGCCAGGAAGTCAGTGTGATGAGTTCATCCTGGACACCAAGCGTCACACGTCTTCCCCTCCAGAGCCAGGAAGCAATGCTCGATGTGAGGGCCAGAGCTTCTCCAGGAGAACCTAATGGCTCAAACAGCAACATGTAGGAGAATCCACAACACCTCAATGTCTCAACGCCATAACGCCTTAACGTTCTCTCTTTCTCCTTCTCCACGTCTCCATTTATTTCACCTGAGGAGGCAACTTTCCTCAGGTGAAACATCTACACTCAGCAGCATGGAGATGTAATCCAGCTGGCGTTAAGTTGACCACCGGTTTTTAATCCATAATAATTGGACTTTCTATATATATACATATATATGAATATATTTGAATATGTCTATATGCTAGATATTAGAAGAGACATTCATTTGTCCAATAGTATGTACTTTTGAAATCTTCAGTGATGTGAATATATACTTTATACAACTGCTGTAAAATATCTTTCACACTTATAATCACATACAGCAATGCCTTGGTTCACAAACTTTTCTCATGAATAATAGAAGCACTTGAAAACTTTTGATTCTATTTACATACTGTATTAGACCTTATGGGGAAATTGAATTCAGTTCTTGACCAATTTGTTTTATGTCCTATTTATTTTTTTCTGATTTTTGCTGAGACAAAATATCTAACACCCACAAGTTAAGAGATGAAAGGTTTATTTAGCTCAATTTGTAGAGATTTCAGTCCATAATCAGCTAGCTGCAAGGTAGATGGCTTCTCATGAAAGAAAAGCTCATATCAGGCAGAAGGTAACAAAAGCAACAAGGGAGGGAGAAGACAAACTTTTCTGTCCCAGGCTGCCGGAATCATACTACTGGGATTAGGACAGCGCTGAACAAATCAGTGTGCTGATTTAGTAGTCAACTACCCTTAATGCTAACATTGCACCATGAATCAGTCACATACTCCAGATTTAGCCACATCTGAAAAAGCCCTTCCTATGACTTCATGAAGATTTGGGAGGACAGCTAGACATACAATCATGACATTAATTAAATTCATGAACTGAGGTATATATTTTTAAGCTTTATTAATATTTGGTATTGCTATTTTAACAGGAAAAGTATTCTTCTGTTGTTTTATTTAGTATTTTTAGTATTACCAGATAGAATATCTCTGTCACACATTTTTTTATGGAAGACAGATTATTCTTTTTTTTTTTTCTTTCCTTTATCTATGACTGTAGAAAATAATTTGTCTTAATTCATGGAAAAATCACTCTAGAATCTCTTCTGTAAAAAAAAATAATAATATAAGCTCATACTTTCCCTTATTAACAAAAATCTAAAGGGGTCACCTTCTGGCTGTCTGAGCAGCACCAGGGCAGTAGGCAAGAACAAGCACCTTACAAAAGGCTGCAAAAAGGGAATCAAGTAAAAAGTGGTTGATCCGTTTTCTATAAAAACTAGCATGATATGAAGACACTGGCTGTGTTCAACATAAGAAATATTTGGAAAACACTAGTCACTGAAACTCAAGGAACCAAAATTGCATCTGATGTGCTCAAAGGTCATGTGTTTGAAGTGAGCTTTGCTGATCTACAGAATAATGAAGCTGCTTTTAGAAAATTCAAGCTAATTACTAAAGATGTTCACGGCAAAAGCTGCCTGACTAACTTCCACAGCATGGATCTCACCCATGACAAAATGTGTTCCATGGTCAAAAAATGGCAGACTATGATCGAAGCCCATGCTAATGCCAAGACCAGTTATGGTTATTTGCCTCATTTGTTCTGTAGTGGCTTCACTTAAAAAAAAAAACTCAACACTCAGATATGGAAGAGCTCTTACACTCAGCACCAACAGGTCCACCAAATCCAGAAAAATGTGATGGAAATCATGACCCAAGAGGCACAAACGATTTGAATCAATAAGTTGATTCCAGAGAGCATTGAGAAAGACATAGAAAAGGCTTGCCAGTCTATTTATCTTCTTCATGATGTCTTTGTGAGAAACATAAAATTGCTGAAGAAGCCCAAGTTTGAATTGGAAAAACTCATGGAGCTTCATGTGAAGGCAATAGCTCTGGAAAAGCTATTGAGAGTGAGACTAGAGCTAAAGTTGAACAATCTGATGGATATGAACCAGCACTCCGAGACTCTATTTAAAATCCAGATTTTTAATAGTGTTAAATAAAATCCTATTTGTGACCAAAAAATCTAAAAGGGTCAAATATAGAGATGGCAATTGTGTGTATGCCACAGTAACAAAAGTGACAGCCACCTTCAACAGCAAGTAGGTTTTCTTTATTTGTGAGAATTATACTAGTTCTGATCCCAAACTAGGTGAAGACAATAAGTATGGTATAATGTCAATTCTCTTACACTTACTTAAGGTTACTTTCTTGGCTAGTCTGTACTTTCAGAGAAAGTTTCATGTACTGCTGAAAAAAATTGTATTCTGCTATTGTTGGTGGAGTAATCTATACATATCTATTAAGTCCATTTGTTCAAAGGTTTTGTCCAACTCTAGTTTTTTTTTACCTAGTTGATATGTCTCCTTGTGATGGTGGAATATAGAAGTCCCTACTATAATTGTGTTTACATTTATCTGGTCTTTTATGGCCAATAGTACCTGTTTCATAAAGATGGGAGTATTATTGTTTGGTGCATATATGTTAGTAATTGTTATCCTTTCTTGTTGGATTATTCCTTTAACAAATACATACTGATCATTTTGCCCTTTTTTATCATTTTTGGATTAAAATACACTTTTTCTGAATATAAGCTATCTATACCTGGTTTGTCAAAGCTTTCTGTTGCATGAAATATTTTCCATTATTTGATTTTGAATTACATGTAGTTTTTATATACAGCATGCTGTTGGATTTTGTTTCTTGATCCATTCTGCCAATCTATGTCTTTTGATTGGGGGGCTGAGACCATTCACATAGAGAGTTCTTATTAGTAAATATTGATTCATTCCTATCATTGTCTTATTTTCTTCTACTGAATCTCTCTTTCCCCTCTCCTTAACTGTTCTCCCTACCTGATGTATTCATTCTGTTAGAACTTTTGTCATTGTTAGGTTTATTCTCTTTTTTAGAGCATCTTTGATGATATTTTGTAATGCTTGTTTGGTGGTCATAAGGTTATTGAGATGCTCTTTATCCTGGAAATACCATGTTTCTCCATCAATTATGAAAAGATAGTTTCTTATACCAGCCTTGATTGGAAATTATTCAACTTTAGGGCTTGAAACATTTCACTCCAAGCTCTTCCAACTTTTAGGGTTTGCATTGAGAAGTCTGCTGTAATTATGGGTTTTTCTTCATAAATAATTAATTACTTTTTTCTATCTACTTTTAAGAGTCAGTTCTTGTATGGCTTTCAGAATTTTGACAATGAAGCATTTCAGTATAGTTCTTTTCTGATTGTGACTATTTGGGGTTCTATGTGCCTCATGTATCTGTGTGTTAAATTATTTTCCCTTATTTGGAAAGTTTTTGCTGTTATTTCAGTAAACAGATTTTTTGTGCCATTTATGCTGTCTTCTGATCTTTCACTAACTTCAAATAATCTTTGATTTGTCTTCTTTCTGTTATCTAGGAGCTATTGTATTGAATTTCCATGTTCTTGCATTGTTTTTTAGGCTTCTTTCATTAGTGAATCATTGCCAACAACCCTGTCTTTCAGTTCTGACACTTTTTCCTCATGTTGGTCACTTCTGCTGCCCATACTTTTGATAAAATTTTGAATTGCTATTTTGGGTCTTTTTATGGACTCTATTTCTTTTTCCATGCTGGTAGTTCATCTTCTATCATTTTGTTTAGCTCTTCTATCTTTTTTTTTTTAGTGTCTTTTATAGATTTTCTGATCATTTTTATATTTGGTCCAATTTTTGTATCTATATCTTCTGTGATCTTAGTAAATGCTCCATTTATCTCTTTTGTTATCTCCCCTGACATCGTTTCAAATAATTTGAATGTGTGGCTTTTATTTTCCTCCCCTCTGATGCATTGCTGATCAATTTTTGGAGAGTTGGGGGATTTTGGAAGCATTTTGTTGACTTGTCTCCGTGTGTGTGTGTGTGTGTGTGTGTGTGTGTGTGTGTGTGTTGAGGCTTGTGAGTTGACTTTAGTGGAAAGCTTTGTTTCTCACATAGAATCCTCTCTAATTAGTGCCTATTTTCCAGTGATATCTTCTGGGCATGGCTAACTACTGGTCTTTGACTCTGTCCCAGTATCCAACACCTCCATCTACTTCAGATGAGAGTGCAGAATACTTAACCCAGCACCTAGTTTTCCAGGAATGGGCCCCAGTATTGTCAACAACCTAAAAGCAATCCAGATATTGGCATTCCACAAAAACCAATTAATAACAACAGCTACATCACCTAGGTGATAGTAAAATCAACATCAATTATAGTGTCAAATTTAAGTGTTGACAAACCCTAGGGACTAGTAGTGTGCACCCTTAACCAAAGAAAAGATTTCTATAATTATAGTATGAGTACAATAATAAACCAAATATTGGCCAACAGTAACTATCTACTAAATGGAGCAAATTTTCCTCTACTAACAATAGAACTGTATTCAATAACAATAGTAAAAAGTTAATTAGCTATCTAGAGAGTCTTAAATTTTAATAGTTATACTAGGAAAGATGAAAGGTTGGGAACCAGAGAATAAAAGAGTAAAATTTAAATTAATCAATTGAATATGAGGAGGAAAGTAAAGTGAGATAGCAGGAGTAAAAGGAAATTAATAGTAATAGACAATAGTCACAAAACAGAATGAATAAGAAAAAGGATAAACAGAATGCAAAAATGGGAAATAAAAGAAAATGTAAAGGAAAAGAAAAAACTCATAGGGGAAAAAGAGAAAAAGGGAAAAAATAAACTAAAAGAAAAAATACCCAATCCCCAAAAATCCTGATGAAGGAAAAATAAAAATGATATAATAGAAAAATAAAAGACAGATTAAATTGAAGAAAATTCCTGTATTTTTGAATGAGTGACTTTCCAAAATCTGCAGACTTGGGATCTAGACAGTCACAATTTGGATAACACTGTATATAGGGGCCAGGTCCATGCTCAGAAAGGATTAGCAGTGCCAGGTAATGACATTCAAATAATTTTAAGTCAGTGAAAGCACTTGGGGTTGCTTTTCTTACTTTGTTTGGATCATCTTATTCCTGTGAGCAGCTGATGTCAGCTTTTAATTATATCAAACATGACACGGGAAACAGACTAACAGATGACATGGTGCTACATGTGTTGCTCTCAAACTAACAAAAGTGTGAGCCAAGGTTTGACGACTTATCAGCGTGCACACAATAGCAAAGATCACACTATGCAAAAGCACACCAAATGCGGACTTTTACCTTTCAATAAAAGTAGTTTGTATCATTGAAAGCTGTACTATTGTCTTTTTCTTTTAAGACAAAAGATGTTATTGAATGCGCTGTTTTTTTCTAGTCTGAAATCTCAGCATTCATTTTTAATTGCAGTGTTGGCACTTTGCAATAAGTAAATTGGTTTTGGGTTGAAGTTTGGGCACTTGGTCTCTAAAGGTTCCCCATTTGATATTGTTTTGTCAAAGCATATTTAAACTAGGAGTAAAATATAGTTCAATAGCAAAAGTGAGCTCTAGATTACTTGCTATTTGTCCATGCCAACTCAAACATATACTATCCTAAGAATCGAAAGTCAGTTAAAAAAAATACTAGAGGTTCTATAAAAATAAGACATAAAAATAGATCCAGATCCTTCCTGAGAGGTTAACAACATACGCTGCCTAGCAGAGGAGGAGAAGTGGCTGAAGCTGCTGAGGTAACAGCTGAAACCACACAGGAAGCCTCCAGCCTCGGCTCAGTTGCTATATACTCCAGGGCCAGCACAGAGAACATTTCACAACATGAGCAGGGGAACCCAACAAAGACCTCCTCTCCTTGCCCCTTTCATCCAAGGATCAGAAACACGCAACATTTGATTTTAAAAATAATACTGATCCAAGATTTACAGCTAAATCCTTGGCTGCCTTTAAGTTACGCTTTCTTCATGTGGATTCTCCCAGTATTTTTACTCTTAACAGTTGTCTGCATGAGAATATGATGTAACTAATTTTTAAAATGTGCTAGTGTCCAGATTTTTTTTATTGTGAGCAGTGATTTTTAGATTTTCAACAATTTCTCCAGTGACAGAAATTTAACTTTAGATTCTATAATTTTGTGAGGTACTTACTTCAGTGGATTTTGTTGTTTTTATTTAACTGAAACTGAGAAAATTATTTATTATTGACTGTCTTCAGAAATGAATATGAAACAATCTTTCAGTTTTTTGGTTTTTATGTTTTTTTTTTTGGAGAAGGCAAATATTTTGCATTTTCATCTGTTTCATTCTTTACCAGCTGAGTCTAATGAATATGTAGAGAATTCATGTCCCAAATACTATTTTATGGGACTTGATTTTGGGTGGATTATTTATTTTGTTTGGGTCTTGTGTCTGTTTTACACTAATTAACCCTCAAAAAATTAGATAGTAAGATAGTTATCCTAATTTTTTAGATTAAAAATCTGCGATTTAGGGACATCTAGTGACTCACAAAAGGACATATGATAAGTGTACACCTATGCATTTATGCAGTATATTTTGGTACTTATACTTTTACAGGGAAAAATTGGAGGTAAATTATGTCTTTATTCTCATTTGGCTTTTCTTTAATAAACAATAAAAAATGTTTTGTCAAATCTACCAACCAAAAATGGCCTTTCCACAAAATCACTTTATTCTTTACATTCATAATTATAAGAATAAATTCATTTTATTCTTTACAAGATTTGTGCATTCAAATCATGCACAAAATTTAATTTTAATGCAAGGACAAAGTTAGAATAAGTTATATTTTTGCCTCCAGATAACTGATAGGTTCACTGTGATATCAAGAGAGAAATGAGAAGTGAAGAAGTTGCTCTAAAAGGGTGGAAAAGTACACAGACTCGGAGTTTCCCGGAGGGAACAACCCGTGGGTAATGAGAAGAGAGCCACTAAACTCCGGCACCATTGTGCAAGTTAAGGAAGGTTCTCACACGCATGCTCCATGGAAGCGTGCTCATGTATTATTTTTTGAATATAGATTTCTAGAAGAATCTTTGGCTCGAAAAGTGCTACCATTTTTAAAACTACTGATATTTTGCTAAATTTAGAGCAGAAATAGTCTACCAATACTTAGAATAGCAGTTTATGCAAATAGAGTACATTTATTAATTTATCCTGACCTGCAGTTTTTCAAATTTATGAGGCCTGATTTTAGAACTTGGTTTATGTGGTGCTGCCATCTTGTGGCTATAGTAGAAAATTACAAAGTCAGAAGTGAAATCTTTCAGAAACATAAGGTGAACTGACAGCAAATAGCACGTGTTATAAATTTACAAAAAGCATTCTTTCTCCTAGAAAGTTTAAGAAGTTTTTTAGAAGTGTTATGAATAAAGTTTACAGACAGTCTCATATGATAGTCGTTAACTCATTTATTAACCTGAATTTCTGGAACACCTTCCACGCAGTAGTCTATTCACTGCTTAAATCAACTTTAAATTACTACAATACCTTTTGGTAGTCTTATACATGTTTAAATCTATCCTAACATGCAGCCATAGCTTTTAGACTTCGTTTTTTGTTATTCTCACGGTTTCATTTTCTAAGACTATCTCTTTTTATTCATTCATTTATTTATTTGGGGTTGGAGGGGCTTGTTTGGGGGCAGGTACAGAGAGTCGAACTCAGGACCTGCCTCGCACGCGCCAGGCAGGCACTGCATCATTGAGTTACAGCCCTTAAGACTGTCTTTCAACCTTTCATTAGTTGTGTTAATATGTCTTTTTGTATCTTACTGGGCTTACATTAATTTCTTTAGAACAAAAAGGCAAAATATTTCAGGAAATGGTTGGTCAAACACTGATTTTAGCTAGAATTTGTTTGCTTTTCCTATAGTGATTTAAGTAAACCTCTTTTTCCATAGTGCAAGAGCCATAAAACACAAAGACTTTCTACAACATTGAAATTTCAGATTGTATCTACTCACCCCTACTTAATATAGCCTCCACAAGTGGCCAGATTATCCTCAAAAATTCTAACTTACATCTTTTCTCCTCCATTAAAACCCTTCAATGACTCTTTGAATTTAAAATCAATGTCAAAAATGATCTCATTACCTGACCACTTCTTTGTTTCCCTCTTCTGTGGCCCTCCCAGCTCCCACAATCTCATCCTACCTTAGCCTCCTTTAGACATCAAATGCACTGCAGTGTTTGCAAGTAATTTCTGCCCTTGAGGCTTTTCAGTCTAATTAAAGAAAGCATCATGGCAAACATTGATATCAAAACAGTATCTTCTTAGAACCTCTGGCACCTAGCACAGCACTAAGACATATAAGAAAATGATTTGTGATTACATTAAAGCAAGAGCATATTGGAAAAATAAGCTAGATGAAAGAAATTGTGTATAAAGTAAAAGTAATAATACAAAAGCATTTCAAACAAAACATACGAAATTACATACAATTGTTGGAGATGAAAGCAGTATGATGTATAACACCACCAATAAAAGACATGGGAAAGATGAGTTTAAGAAAATCTTCACTGAGCTGGGCATGGTGACACACTCCTGTAATCTCAGCACTTGGGAGGCTGAGGCAGGAGGATCACTGTGAGTTGGAGGCCAGTTTGGGCTACATAGCAAGTTCAGGGACAGCCGGAACTACGTAGCAAGACTCTGTCTCAAAATAACCAAAAAGAAAGGAAAGAAGAAAGAAAGAAAGAAAGAAAGAAAGAAAGAAAGAGAGAGAGAGAGAGAGAGAGAGAGAGAGAGAAAGAAAGAAAGAAAGAAAGAAAGAAAGAAAGAAAGAAAGAAAGAAAGAAAGAAAGAGAAAGAAAGAAAGAAGAAAGAAAGAAAATTTCATTGAAACACACTATCAAATTGCTGAGTGGATATGTCTTCACATACATTTATAGATAAAAATAGTAACTTCCTACATTATCTGAGAATAAGTGACAAATACACAGAATTTTAACATTTAATGAACCATTAAAATGAAATGATAGCCAGGTGTGATGGTGCACATCAGTAATCCCAGCACTTGGAGCAGGTGGATTAATGCAAGGTTGAGACCAGTCTGGCTACAATGTGAGCTCAAGGCTGGCCCGAACTGCCTACTGGGACCCTGTCTCAAAGACACACAAAAAATGAAATGATAAAATTTGCTTTCTTCCTAAACCTAACTCTCTAAAGTCACTCACTACAAATTACAGCATGTTTTCATTTTCTTTTTTTTTTCTTTGAACACATTCATATACTGTTGAAAACTTGAAATAAATTTTAACATATCTTCACAGAGTGTGATATTCCCTGGTGTACTATTTTACATTATATTCTATTTCAGAAATAAGTGAACTCACCAAGCTCTTAGAGTTGACTGCTATTTCTGTTGTCCTTCCTAGACATCTCCCAGCAGCTAAGTGTTGACTGGTGCTAAGTTCAGAGAATCAGATGGTTGTAAACTGGGGTGTTTTGATCCTCCGCCCTGTGATAGCCCACCTGCCAGGAAACTAATGTGGGCTTATTCTCATGGAGATTGCAGGGTTCACTTTGGGATTCCAGAGTTTCCAGCTTTCTCCCTTTGGGTCTCCCACCCCTTTAAGTCACAGGGCTACAGAGAATGCAGCAGGACCAAACAGGCCTTCAGAGCCTAAGAGATGGAGCCTGGGGGTTTCTACGCCCACTATCTTACATTTTATTTTTACAACTGTTATAAATGCAAGGGCAAGAAGAAATTTACCAATCAGACTTTTTACATGCAAGGTGTTTCTTCAAGTTTTCCAAAGTTATAAAAGCCATGATAGTTTCAGTTTTTCGCAAGGAATGGTCATTTGTTAATGGAGGAAACAAGACCCAGCATGAAGTATCCACTTAGTTTACTGAAAAGAGAGCTGAAGAATGGTGGTGAGGTCAAATATCAGTGTGCAATGCATCTACACAGTTGTCCAACATCAATAGTGCTTCTCTACATCACAAAGGTCTCATCTGACTTTACTGGATTCAAGAAAACTAAGATGAACTTTCCTGCATTTTCTGCAGTGTGGCCCTTTGCAAATCCAGGAGGAGATGAAGACCTGCTGCCCTGTAATGTTGGACAAAGCATTGGAAGTCATCGCGTACACTATGAGAATCACTTCTCCACCACTTCAAGGCTTATAGGTAGGATTTGTGTACACCAGATCCAAGAAGAAACATTTTTATTTGCAATAAAGAAAAATATTCTAGGAGCAATTAAAGCTCATGTTTAAGTGCATTGGGGAAAATGAGTTATATATTATATATTATATATTATATATTATATATTATATATTATATATTATATATTATATATTATATATTATATATTATATATTATATATTATATATTATATATTATATATTATATATTATATATTATATATTATATATTATATATTATATATTATATATTATATATT
>PVJX010049617.1:0-11022 GCA_004027295.1 Dolichotis patagonum
AGAGCCATTTTAATCCCTCTATCACAGGTGCCCAGGCTGAGATTGAAACTGTGTAAAACGTGTCTGACCAATAAGCAGCAGGAGTCAGAGCTGTGGGGGTCTGAGAGTGTTATTTTTTATCATATAACAAGGACCAACATTTTAAATAAAGCTGAGAATATTTTTTAAAATTCCATCCCAAGACATAGGAAAATTGATTTAACAACCAATTAAAGCCCCATATGTTCAAAGTTCTAGTATTTATGGGGAAGTTTTACAGATGTGTATTTAATACATAATTCATGAGGAAATAGTGTGCCTTATTTATGATTATCTGTGAAGATGGCCTGAGCAGCAGGTACTTTAAACAAATAGTTTTATGGCCTTGTGAAAGAAAAGATCAACTTACACATTCATAATTAAAAGGCTGCCAATGACTAAGTATAATGCAGACACAATTGAGTCCTTTTGGATGGCTAGTGAAGGATGCAACCTTGGGGTTTCCAGGAGTTCTGTCTCCCAGGTTCACAGGTGAGAAACTCACAGATGACTGGTCTACTTGGTGTCAAACTCTGATAGGGTACTTTGCCAAGAACGGCAGAGAGATCATTTCAGAACCTGAGGCCAGCCCATGGAGTGACGAACAATTGGATCTGCTAAGTGGCAATAATAACTAGATCTCACAATGTCACGGTAAGTTCAGATGAGGCAAGAAAGAGAAGTATGTACATACACCAAGCATTCAAGGTGCAGCACAGAACTGGAATACAGGCACCCCCGACAGACCCAGGAGCACAGCTCCTCATACCGCCATTGGGGTATCATGGTTAAAAACACTGTACCTGGACATGAGCAAGTTCTAGACCCTGGGCCTGCTGTCAAGCCTCCCTTGCCATCAGTTTAGCTGTCTGTCCTTTGGGAATAATAATAGTTTTGCAGCAGTAACTGTAGAACAGGCAGAGGGACTGGTGTGTATGAAGGATCTAGCACAGAAAAGAACACTGTATACTGCCTCTGCTTCACTGTATATATACATCTTCACCAGGCCACCTAGTACATACAGCTTCCCTTGAAACAACCCATGAAGCAACATCTCTCTGTTTGGCTGCAAGCTTGCTTTCCTACAACCCCAAAAATCAGAAAGGAGTGTTTAGTGTTTCAGTATCTTCTGGGGAAGAATGTATTTATTTATGCAATGAATATATATGCATTGAATTTCTGCTGTATAGCAGGCACCACATTAAATTCTGATGATACAATGGCAAATGAAATCAACAAAGTGTATCCCCACAGAGCTCACAGTTGTCCCTCACATCCCTGTCAATAACAGATTTCCTGGACTTCTTGGTGGATCCAACAGCAGATTCTGCTGAGTCCTCACTCTTTCAGGGATAGATCAAAGGCTGCCCCAATGAGGTCAAGCATTAGGGTCAAAGAACCTCAATCTGTGATGTTTAAATTTGAAGAGTTCAGCAGATGTTGCGCTCCAGATTCATACTGAAAACGATTAGTTAAGTCACTAGCAGCATCAGTCCTAGTGAAAATATAGAATGCAGATGAAAACTGCCCCAGGAAAACAAAAAAGCAGTGTTCTGGCATTTGCTGCCATGTCCTTGGCTCTAGAGAAGCATGAACCAGACATGGTTCAAATGCAAAGCGGCTTTGTTGAAATCTATGCTTCCTTCTGGCTTTCCCCTTCAAAAACAACACGGGTCTCTTTGTTTGCAGACTTGGCAGCTTTCTTGGGGCCTAAATCTACTGTCAGTGCTTTTGAGATTAGAGGCTTTTCTAAGACCATTGAACCCTCTGAGGATTATTATTTCCTCTGACTTTCCTAGATCTTAAGGTTTCTTGGATTTCACTTGCTGCCCCTTTTATCTATTAGCTTCTACAAAAATACTGTTTATATCAGAATAATCATGACCATAATGACAATATCATCAACAACCACTTACTGAGAGGCTAGAACATGTCATGCCCCTCGCCAGTCATTTGGTGAACTTTGTCAAAGCTAGTCCTCCTAATTATCCTAAAGGTTGGCATTTGTGCTGCACACTACAGTGTGTTGCCCAGCTTTCCTCTTTGGGACTGAAACACTCTTGCCTCCAGCTGCTCGGAGTATTGTTGACTGACAGTTCGGCCAAGTTCCTCTGCAGGGATTACATTCAGGGGATGGGAGGGCACTGCCTCGCCCAAGGTCACTGTTCTTCCCTGCAGGCAGCTTGCATCCAATAACTGGCCCAGGCCTTCATCCTTCCAAGTAAGAAGGTTCTGCAGGGTCACCCCAGCTCCAGACATCTGATGATCTTACAGTAGGCTGAGGTCTGTTTTGTAATTGCTTAGCAGTTCAACTCCTACCACCACTGAATCCTACTTCCCTCACCCGCCAGCAGGTTTTAAGCCCTATAACAGTCTGTTTCCTGGGGAACAAGACCTACTGCAGTATTTTTATACCTGTTCTGAACAAACGAAAACAGAAGCTCAAAGAGGTGATGTGATTCACCTCATACCACAAGTCAGAAAGTATGCACAGGACATGGGTAGTGTGCGCCAAATTCAAAGCTTCTTCAAGAGTCCAGTCTCCCACTGCACACCTTCCTTTCCTTCTACATCCTGATAAATCTTGCTTGAAATGCCCTTGAGTCCCTAAAATGAATCGAACTTATTGATTCCTCCTCTCTTTCCAGTACCTCTGAGAAGAGTTGAAGAGGCCAAATGGTGGTGGCCTCTCCTTCTCTTCCAGTGGCCCTCCGGCAATCAGGTTATCCAGTGAGCAGCTTGGTTGAGAAGACAGTAACATTAAAATCAAGTTCAAAACATGCTTTACAACCCTCAGCAAAACAGTCTCCAAAATAACTTTTAATCACACTGATCAGACTCTGAGCTCCTGTTCACCACAACAGTGAGAAATGAAGCCTCAGTAGTGTTTTGCCTTCCCTTACCTCTGTGTGAAGTTTTCCAGATTCTTCAGTGCTGGGAAGTGGAGGAGAGGTATGGACCTAATCCCAGATGGGCAAGAGTTTTTAAATTGACAATGCTCTTTCAGTTTGTTGATGCTATTTTGAACCCAGTTCTCCTCCATTTCTGGTGATGAAATGGTCAGAGGTCCCCTCTCAACTGACCACAAGTCTAGCTACAAAGATTATCACTTCTGTAAATGCACACCATGCCCACCACCCTCCACAGGCACTGGAGAGGGACATCATTCTCCACCATCTCTGAAATTTCCCCAGCAGCCTTTCCTCCAGCTCAGCTAGGTAACACATTCTGCTGCCAACCAAGGAAGCCCCTTCTAGCTCTTCCAATTCTCTGCATTGTCTTCCTTTTAGAAAATCCATCATTATCAACCTGAAAAGAGTTAGAGTTAGAAAGTAAAGCCTTCCCAATTCTTTTCAAGAACAAAGAAGCCTACTGACTCCAATGTTGGAGACTTTCCACTGCTGTGACAAAACAGTGAGACAATCAGCTTAAAAGAATGAAAGGTCTTTTTTGGTTCAGTTTCAGAGGTTTCATTTTACCATCACTGTGCCCCATTGCTTTTGGGCCTGTGGCAAGGCAGCATGTCATGGAAGGAAGCCAGTGGTGAAAGAAAGTTGCTCGGCTCATGGCAAACAGGAAGCAAAGATAGAAAGAAGAGGCCAGCATCCCAATATTCCCTTCAAGGTTATGCCCTCCTGTGACCTAACTTCCTTCGTCTTGGCCCTAACTCCTAGAGGTTCCAACAGCACCATCTGCTGGGAGGAAATCCTTTGACATCTGAGCCTTTGTGGAACATTTAAAATCCAAACCATTACACCTCTGTTATTCAAACACTCAGTTACTGTACTGGTTTTCTATTGCTCCTAACGAATTACTGCTAACATGTTGGCTTAAACCACACAAATGTATTGCCTTGCAGTTCTAGAGGTCAGAAGTCTGAAATGGATTTCACTAGGCTAAAAGTAGGGGAAAACTGCGTGCACCTGGAGGCTCTTTGAGGGCAATCCATTTCCTGTTTTTTTCCACTTTGCAGAGGCCACCTGCATTCCTTTCCTCCTAGCTTCTTCCCAACATCATAGCACCTTCAAGTCTTTCTCCCAGATCCTGCTTTTCTTTCCCTCAATACAACTCCTTCTCTAACTTGACTGTCCTTACATCCGTCTTGTAAGAACTCTTAAGATTACATTAAGCCCATCCAATAACCCAAACTGATTTCCCTACTTCCAGATCCTTAACTTAATCATATCTGCAAGCAGTCCATGTAAAGTAATCACAGGTTTCAGGGATTTCAATAGGATCACTTTTAGGGAGCTGTTGTTCTGTCTACCACAATGGGAGAGATGCAACATTTCTAGTTTCCTACAGCAAAATGATCAATTCCAAATAATTAAATCAGAAAATTGTTCTGCCACAGTAACAGTGTGTGTCGAACAGGAGCTGAAATTCCTTTCACCCCAGATCCCTACGTTAGGAGCTCATCAGTGTGTTTAGTGAAATAGCAAAGCTTCTTGGCTCAGTTTTGCTGCTAATATTTGTTCCATACCTCCATACTCAACATTTCAAACCTGCAAGATCCATGACCAGATATCCCACATTCAGAATTTCATTAACTAAACTCCTTTGCATGTATCTCTCAGCAACTGCACAGTGGCATCTGGTTCATGCTCTCAGTTCTGAGCTCCTAGTTATCACGGCAGCGAAGGTTCAGGAGTGACACTGAGGACTGTCTAGCACCTCCCACACTGTGTACTACTATCACCACTGGCCACATGCCACCATCGAGCTTTCAAAATAGGATGAGACAAGTGTAAAACTTGCACTATGTGTCAAATGGTACAATAGAATGAAAGATAATTTGAAGACCTGAGAAGAACTTAAGTGCAACATAAGAAGTGAGCTAAAAAGGCTATGTACTATATTATTACAGGTACTGGACATTCTGGAAAAGGCATAAGGACATTCACTTTTAAAAGATCAGTGGTTAACATGGGTTGGAGGGAGGAAAGGATGAAATAGAATAGAGGGGATTTTTTAAGGTACTGAAATTATTTTGTATCTTTTATAAAGATGAATAAATGCCATTATGCATTTCTACAGATTGATAGGCTATGCAACACCAAAAGTGAACCCTAATATAAACTATGGGTTTAGGGTGATAGTGTTAAGTCAATGTAGCTTCATTCATTGGAACAAATGTACCACTCCCATAGGGGATGTTAGTCAGGGAGAATGAATGGGGCAGGGCATTTAGAAGAACTCTACTTTCCATGTAATTTTGCTCTGTACATAAAACTGCTCTAAAAATAATGTGTTTTTATATTTAAAAATGAAACATACCTCATCGATAATGTTTATGTGTTAGTTACATGTACAAGTGATAATGTTATGTATATATTAGATTAAATGAAATATTAAACATTACCTGTTTCTTTTTACTTTTTAATGTGACTATTAAGAAAAATTAAATTATATTAAATTATTTTATTCTATAAATTCTATTAAATTATATGATTCTACAAATTGTGTAGTCATATGAAATTACATTTGTGATCTAATTTGTGATTTCCCTCATATTTCAATCAGACAGCACTAGTCTGATCAATTGGTTTCAACAAAGGCTTCCTTTCCTATAGGCTCTGTGGAGTGCTGGCTGTTTTATTCATCTGTAACCCAGTGCCAAGCACAGTCCCTGGTACATTATGGATGTTTTAGTCAATGTTTGCTGAATGAATGAGAGACCACATGAGTAAGCACTTTTAGGGTACTACAGATCTCTCTCTACTCACTTTCACTTTCTCTTCTTCTGCACTACCATGCACATCCTGAACCTTCTATTCCTCCTGAAACCCACATTATACACACTAGAGAGATGAAGGGATAGTCTAGTTTATTTGTATCTGCCATATAGTCTGTCCTGGAAGCAAGTCCCCTGGTGCACAGACAAAGAAACTTTCTCTGGGATACTAATGTCATCCTCTCCTTTCTCCATCAACGAAGCTGCTGAAATGACCGTTTAATTACTTCAAACTCAATATTGCATGTATATCCCTTCTAATCTTCCTTGTGATTTTGAATGGTATTCATACAGCAGTCAACATATCCACATTCAAGTGAAATTCTAAAAAGCTCCCTAAAAGGTCGCAGAGGACATTTGGTTTCCTGGAGTCTATGCCCAAGATAAAAGTAAAAGCAATCAGATCGCCTTGCTCAACAAGAATGGGATAGAGTCTAGTTGTACCAAGATCTGTCTTACTTTATTTTGTTTTATTTCATTTTCCAATTATAAAAATAATATGTCATCATTACAGAAACTTAAAAGACCCAGAAAACTTCAAGGAAACAAGAAAAATATGCCTTGTAATTCTATCAGGTATAGTCAAATAATAGCACAGTTTCTCTCAGTCTTTGTGCATAGGAGTCTTTACATAATTGTCAAAGTATTTTTACCAGTTCTGTGCCCTACTTTTTTCACTCAACATTGTGTCGTAAGTATTTACAGCATTATTTGAAAGTCTGTGGGACAAGTTAAATGCAATATGTGTAAAAGCCATAATTAATCTAGTTCCATCCAGATTATGGGTCCCTGAATGGTTTCCCACTGACCACTTTGCAGACCGCTCGGTCTGCATCTTCATAAGTAAACATTTGTTCCATCTTATGCAATAGCTACTCCCTTAAATAGCCCTGGATAAAGTCCAATAATAAGAGCTATTGAGCCAAAGAGTAAACATATACCTGGGACCCTGGCTACACCCAGGAAGACTTGTTTGGGAAGAAAACAAAGTGCCCTTACCAAGCTTTGTCCAGTTGTTACGTTGTTCCCTGCAGTCTTATCTCTGAGAAACAGGACCTGGACACAAAATGAGTAAGAAACCACTGATACCACATTTTTTCAAACTGCAGAAAGATCTCCCAACTTGCTGGGCTGAGAGTAGAGCCTTCTTAGAGACCAGTGTAGAAAGGAGTCTTTTCCCTCAAAATGGAAAGAGAATTTGTGTGAGTAATTAGACCTTTGTCCTGAAGGAAAAAGAACAGAAGTTAGACTCGAATTCAATGGAATGGAATCTATTAGATTATGGGTTTAGAAAAGATGGTAAAAAGTATACAGAAGTTAGAGAAGAAAGAAAAGGTACAGGGACGATGTCCCCAGGCAGTGAAACAGCACTTTGATACCACCAAAACCCCTCTTTCTCTGTCTCCCTTCCTCTCTTTCTCCCTTTCCCTTCTCCTTCTGTCTCTCTCTCTTTTCTCTCTACTCTTTAAATCTCTCTCCTCCACCTGCTCCTTCTTTTTTCTCCTCTTTCTGTTCTATCTCTCTCAATGTTTCTCCATCAATTTCTCACATCCCTTTTTTTCTCACACATTTCATTACAAACAGGAAAGTGCTTTACATAATATCAAGCACATAATAGGCATTCAACTATAGTAGGCACTCTCATTTTCTACATGACAGGCAAAAAAGGTAACAGCCAGTATCTGCAACTTTACATCTTCCTTTATTTTTCTATCCAAAGGCAAGAATATCATTCACATAGCATCTATATATCAATTCCAAGGAAGAATGCTAATTAGCTCCATGCAGGCCATGTGACCACCCATTGAGCCAATGGTTAACGGATGTGAAGCACAGTTCAGTGAGTGCCCAGATCTGAACCCGGTGAAAAACTCTTCAGCTAGATCTTTTATCACAAAAATGAACATGAAAGAACTTATGATCTTAAGGGCATAGACATTTAGTGAAAGCTTTTAAAAGTAGAAGCCATTCTTTAAGTTTGAATTTCACCTTTAAAACAAGAAAGTGATGGAAGGATACCTGGCAGACAGCAGGTATCCACCTTCTACTGATTCCAAACAGATAACTTATAATTATGCTGTTTACCTGGAGATCTCACATGCCAGATGACAAACATTTCTCTGCAGTTATCTGATCTTGCATTGCATAATTTAGATGTTTGAGTTGTCAGGAAAGAGCACTTATCCATAAATATAAAATTATATATGTGTATCACCCAGTTGTAAGACAATCAGTAAACAGGGTATTTAAGAAAAGTGCACAGTAATGACTAAGGCTCCGTTTGTGGGAATATTACCTAACCAGGTAATGAAATAGCTGAACACAGGCTTCTATTTAATTGTCATTTATCTGCAGATTGGAAGATATTCTGCAGCTTTTAATTGAGTCACAGGATATCTCAGCTTTACTGTGCCTTAGGTAGAAGGTGGTTCTTTCTTCTTTCTAGTGGGATGAATTGAGACTTACTTCTCTGGCACAGAATCTAGAAATAAAGCTTATAAAATCTTCAAAGGAATTTTCTCCATGCCTTCAGTATCTTCCTTACAAGAAATATAAAATAATCCTTATAAAAATGTACTTATAGCTGCCCTTGTAACTGAGACAGCAGAACAGACAGAAATTAATATTTGTTTAGTGCCTACTATGTACTACATATACAGGGCACTTTCTAGTTTTACCTCATTAAAACCATCTGCCTTTTGTACAGATGACACCAGGACTCAGGGCTGAGGTTGCAAGGTTAAGGTCATATAACTCAGAGTGGCAGAACTGGAATATGCAATCAAGTCAGTCATACTCCAAGGTCCACGTTCTGGCTCCCATAGCATGGACTCAGAAGCTGACAGCTGAAAGGAATAAGTGCCAAAGCTTCCTTTTAACTGTCAGACTCCATGATGCCAATTTTTGTAGCTCTACTCATAAATGGCACAAAAATAGCATCTGGTGAATCAGGGCTCAGGGGAACCAAATTCTGCTGGAGAGTTCTGTCATCTGTTGTATTTTGCAAAGCAAAACCTGTAGGAGCTCTCTCATTTCCTGTGAACTTTATGCCTTCCCTTGAGCATGGCAGACAGTAAAGTTCAGTGCATAAAGCAAGTCCACAGAGCACAGATTTTGGACTTGAAATGCTTGGGCCTAAGTACACACCTCACTTCTTCTTAGTTGTGGATATAGGTGAGTAACCAACAATACATGTCGCAATGAACAGGTGAAAGACAATATAGATGCAGTCAGGAATATGAGCTCTACTGTTGTAGGAGGGAGCCTGATTTGGGTATGCAAAGATTGCCAGGAGATATTAGAAGAAACAAAACTTCCTAAGATGCCAAATACCTAATAAGGAAGAAGCTAAGAATATGTTCCTGTCAAGGGAACTGAAATGTCCAGACATAAGCAAAGGTATAGCAGAGGGAATATCAGCCTCAACTGTCCACAGAGATAATAAAAATTTCCAAAGTTACCTGGCAATCACGGGTAACAGCTTCCATATAGCCATTCAGTGAGAATTCTGGCTCGTGATTTCTGAGGCTTCTAATTTTCAAGAAAAGCCTAAAGTATAGGTTTGTAGTTCTTAAGTGTTTGTTGCTATAGCTTGGATCTTAAATGTCTTCCAATTGTCCCTGCAGCAAAGGCTTGCCCTCTAAGCTGTGTCAGTATTGGGAAGAAGTAGAATATTTAAGGGGTAGGCCCAATAAGAGAGAGATTTTTACATCGAGGGTGAATGTGTCCTTGAAAGATGTTGTTGGTTTTACGTAGATGTCCCACCAAAACCTCATATGCTCATAAGTGGTTCACTGTGGGCATAGGCTGGAAGGGTATATGCATACATCCTTCTTCCATTGACCTTGCACTGTTTACTGACTGCCATGCCATAGACTATTTCTTTTCTGCCATGCCACCCTGCCTTGGAACCAGCCAACTATGGACTGAAACCGCTAAAAACCTATAAGCTAAAATAAACCTCTTTTCCTTCAACTTGTGTTTGGTATTTTGTTCCAGTAATGAAAAACTAACTAAGATAAAGGGGATAGTAGGATTCCACCCCTTCTCCCCTTCTCTCCTTCTTTTCCTTCTACTCCTCTTCCTTTCTCTCTTTCTTTGCTTCCTTTTCCTTTTACTTCTTCTCCTCTTCCTCTTCCTCTTCCTCTTCCTCCTCCTTTTCTTCCCCCTCTTCCTTCTCCTCCTTCTTCCCTTTCTCCCTCTCCCTCTTGCTCTCTGGCTTAAATGTCCACAGAGACCAGTTTTGTAACAAAAATTGGCAAGACCCTCTAGGCAAAGGTCAAGATCTTCTCTCTTCTCTCCCTCTCTCTCTCTTCAGCCATGAGATGAAGGCTTTTGTTTCAGCACATGCTGCTGTCATGATAACCAACATCAGCCCAAAGCAATGGAACCAATGAATCATGGACTGAAACCTCTAAAACTGTGAGCCAAAATAAACATTTCTGTCTTTATTGTCATCTTTATCTCAGTGATCTCAGGTATTTGTTATTATTTAACTCATAAAATGGTGATCCAAATAATGTATCTGCAGGCCACATTCCCTATGTGGTCCTCAAGTTTTTAGCCTGAAGAAACATTTTATCTAATCCAAAAGGCTCTCCAACAGCCCAGGTGAGTGCAAACTCAACTGGATTCCTGATTCCTTGCATCTGAAATTCCCCATCATGGTCCTGACTCTTGCTCTGAAGTTTTACTCTTTCTAGCACCTTTCAGTCATATACCTAAATCTTCTAGTCCTGGATCATCCTTAGCCTGATATTTAGAAGGATCGAGATGAAAATCCTGGGAAGCCAATCTTTACAGGCTCTTGAGAAACAATAAAGTTTTAAAAAGAAAGTATGTTCATCGTTCTTTTAATAAATATTTGTATGGTACCTACTATCCCAGAAACTAGAGACACAAAAAAAAACAAGGCAGACGACCCCTGCCTTCAGAGCACTTACTTCTTCTCTGTATTTCTGAGGTCACCTTGGAGCAACAGTCTGCTCCACATCCTCTGTCATGATATGGTCCCACCCCAAATATCCAGGGTCCTTCTTCCACCCCCCATTCTTGCTATTCCAGTATTGTTCCACTGCTCTGGTATTCTAAAGAATGTCTTACCTTATGGTTCACTTTTCTATGCTCTACTTCCTGACTTAGAAAGGCATAAAAAGAAGGTTTAGACAGAAGAACCATAAAGCCTCTCTCTTGGGAGACCCACAGAGGCAATCATTGTTCTTAAAAGGTCTCCCAGCAGGAAGACCTGAAAGGAGACACAGCATGAAGTC
>PVJX010049618.1:0-10994 GCA_004027295.1 Dolichotis patagonum
GGCTCCCAAAATTCCTGGATGGTGCTTCTCGCAGGAAATGCTTTCTTCTTATTTCCCCACCCTGGGGTGGCCATGGCTTGCCAGACCACATTCACTTACCAGGGAAGCAGGCTAAGTGCTGCTTGGCTCAGTGCCCTAAGTTCCAGCATGGCTCAGATCTCAGGAAACACACTTGCTTCTTTTTTCCCAAACCTGTTGTGGCCACGACTTGGTAGACCACAGTCACTTACCAGGGCAGCAAGCTAGTTTCTGGTCGGCTCACTGCCCTAAGTTCCAGCATGTTGCAAATCTCAGGAAAGGCTCTTGCTTCTTATTTCCCCACACTGCAGTGGCATTTGCTTACGAGACCACAGTAACTTACCAGCGGGGCAGGCTATTTGCTGTTTCACATAGCGCCCTAATTTCCAACATGGTGTGATTCTCCGGAAATGCTCTTGCTACTTATTTCCCGACCCTAGGGTGATCATGGCTTGAAAGACCACAGGCAATTAGCAGGTCGGCAGGCTACTTTGTCACTGACTCAGTGCCCTAAGTTCCAACATGGTGCAGATCTCAGGAAATGCTCTTGCTTCATTTTTACAGGACCTTGAGTGGAGGTGGCTTACCAGACCACAGTCACTTTCCAGGGTGGAAGGCTAGTTGTTGCTTGGCTTGGCGCCCTACCTTCAAGCATGTTGCGGATCTCACCAAAAATTCGTGCTTCTTATTTACAGGCACTTGTGTGGGCGGGGTTGCTAGACCACAGTCACTTAACAGGGCAACAGCCTATTGCTGGTTAGCTCTGAGTCCAAGGTTCAAATATGGAGTGGATCTCGGGAAATGCTCTTTCCTCTTGTATCTCTGCACTGCAGTGGCCGTGGCTTGCCAGACCACAGTCACTTATCAAGGTGACAGGCTAGTTGCAATTGTCTCGGCTTCCAAAATTCCAGGATGGTGCTTATCTCAAAAAATGCTCTTGCTTCTTATTTCCCTGCCCTGGGATGAAGTCCACTTCTCAGAACACAGTGACATACCAGGGCCACTGGCTAGTGCTGGTTGGCTCAGTGCCCTGTGTTCCAACATGATGCGGATTTCAGGAAATGCTCTTTCTTCTTATTTCCCTGCCCTGGGGTAGCTGTGGCTTGCCAGATTACAGTCACTTACCAGGGAAGCAGGATCATTCTATTTAGCTCAGAGCCCTATGTTCCAGCACCGTGGGGATATCAGGAAATGCTCTTGCTTTTTTCCTTCCTGCCCTGAGGTGGCCTCTGCTTTCTAGAGCACAGTCACTTACCAGTGTTGCAGCCTAGTTGCTGATTGTCTCAGCACCCTACGTTCTAACATGGCTTGGGTCTCAGGAAACACTCTTGCTTCTCATTTCCCTGCTATGGAGTGGCTGCAGCTTGCCAGACTACAGTCACTTACCAGGGAGGCAGGCTAGTGCTGCTTGGCTCAGCACCCGAAGTTACAGCATGGCGAACTCAGGAAAGGCTCTTGATTCTTATTTCTCAGCCCTGGGGTGGCTGAGGCTTGCCAGAGCAGCCACTTACCAAGATGCAAGGCTAGTTGCTTGTTGGCTCAACACCCTAAGTCCAGCATGGTGTGGATCTCAGAAAATGCTCTTGCTTCTTATTTTCCTGCCCTGAGGTGGCCGCTGCTTGCTAGACCACAGTCACTTACCAGGGAGGCAGCCTAGTTGCTGATTGGCTCAGCTCCATAAGTTCCAGCATGGTGCGATTCTAAGGAAATGTTCTTGAACCTTATTTCCCCAACGTGGTGTGTCTGCAGCTTGGGAGACCACAGTCACTTAACAGGGAGGAAGGCTGGTTGTGGTTGGCTCAGCACCCTAAGTTCCAGCATGGCGATTATCTCAGGCAACTCTTGCTTCTGATTTGCCTGCCCGGTTGTGGCCACCTATTGCGAGACAACACTCACCAGTGCAGCAGGGTAGTTGCTAGTTGTCTCAGTGCCCTATGTGCCAGCATGGCACAGATGTCAGGAACGGTCTTGCTTCTTATTTCCCCTCCCCGGTGTGGCCCCAGCTTGAGAGACCACAGTCACTTGGCAGGGTGGCATGCTAGTGCTGGTTGGATCAGTGCCCTAAGTTTCAACATGGCAGGCACTTCAAAAAATTTTCTTGCTTCTTATTTCTCAATGCTGCAGTGGCTGTGGCTTCCCAGACCACAGTCACTTACCAGGGTGACAGGCTAGTTGCTGGTTTGCTCAGTGCCCTAATTTCCAGCATTGCACGGATCTCAGGAAATGCCTTTTCTTCTTATTTCCCTGCACTTGGATGGCAGTGGCTCGCCAGAAGTCAGTAACTTTCCTTGGTTGAACACTACTCCTGGTTGGCTCAATGCCCTAAGTTCCAGCATTGCATGGATCTCACGAAATGCTCATGCTTCTTATTTCCCCACCTTGGGATGAACGTGGCTTGTCAGACAACAGTCACTTGCCAGGGCAGCAGGCTTGTGCTGGTTGGCTCACTGCCCTAAGTTCCAGCATGGCTCAAACCGCAGGAAACTGTCATGCTTCTTTTTTTACAACCCTAGGCTGGCCTCGGCTTGCCAGAACACAATCTCTTACTAGGGTGGCAGCCTAGTACTTGCTGACTCAGCCCCCTAAGTTCCAACATGGCACGGATCTCAGGAAAAACTATTGTTTCATTTTTCCTAGACCTCTGGTGGAGGCTGCTTGCCAGACCACAGTCACACTGCAAGTGGCAGGCTAGTTGCTTTTGGCTTGGCACCCTACCTTCAAGCATGTAGAGGCTCTCATCAAAAACTCCTGCTTCTTGTTTAGAGGCCCTTGAGTGTTTGCAAATTGCAGGAACACAGTCACTAAACAGGGCCGCAGGCTAGTGCTTGTTGGCTCAGAATTCTAGGTTCAAATATGGCGCTGATCTTCGGAAATGCTCTTACTTCTTATATCTCCGCACTGCATTGACCGTGGCTTTCCAGACCACAGTCACTTACCAACGTGGCAGGCTAGTTGCTGCTTGTCTTGGCTCCCAAAATTCCGGAATGGTGCTCATCTCAGGAAATGTTCTTTCTTCTTATTTGCCGGCCCTGGGGAGGCCACGGCTTGCCAGACCACACTCACTTACCAGGGCAGCAAGCTAGTGCTAGTTGGCTCAGCCCCCTAAGTTGCAGCATGGTGGTGATATCAGGAAATGCTCTCTGCTTCTTATTTTTCTACCCTGAGGTGGCCTCTGCTTGCTAGAAGAGAGTCACTTACCAGGGCAGCAGCCTAGTTGCTGATTGTCTCAGTGCCCTACGTTCCAACATGTCATGGGTCTCAGGAAACGTTCTTGCTTCTCATTTCCCAGCTCTGGAGTGGCTGCGTCTTGCCAGGCTACAGTCACTTACCAGGCAGGCAGGCTAGTGTTCCTTGGCTCAGCACCCTGATTTCCAGCATGGCACGGATCTCAGGAAACACAGTTACAATTTTTTCCCCAACCTGTTGTGGCCGTGGCCTGGCAGACAACAGTCACTTACCAGGGTTTCAGGCTAGTTGCTGTTTGTCTCAGCACACTACGTTGCAGCATGGCATGGATCTCATAAAACACATTTGCTTCTTTTTTCCCCGACCTGTGGTTGCTGCGGATTGGCAGACCACAGTCACTTACCAAGGCAGCTGGCTAGTTGCTGGGTGGCTCTTCGCCTTAAGTTCCGGCATGGCAAAGATCTCAGGAAATGCTCTTTCTTCTTATTTTCCCACCATGGGGTGGCCACAGCTTGCCAGAACACAGTCACTTAGCAGGATGGCAGGATACTACTCCTGGTTGGCTCAGCCTCCTAAGTACCAGCATGGCACGGATCTCAGGAAACGCTCTCGCTTCCTATTTCCGTGCGCTGGGATGAACTCGGCTTGTCAGGACACAGTCACATTCCAGGCATCAGGCTAGTTGCTTTTGGCTTGGCACCCTACTTTCAAGCATGTCAAGGATCTCACCAAAAACTCTTGCTTCTTATTTACTGGCCCTTGAGTGGACACACCTTGCTAGAACACAGTCACTTAAAAGGGCGGCAAGCTAATGCTGTTGGTTCAGAGTTCTAGGTTCAAATACGGCGTGGATCTCAGGAAACATTCTTGCTTCTTATATCTCTGAACTGCATTGGCCTTGGCTTCCCAGACGACAGTCACTTACCAAGGTGGCAGGCTGGTTGCTGCTTGTCTTGGCTCCCTGAATTCCAGGATGGTCCTCGTCTCAGGAACCGCTCTTTCTTTTTATTTCCCTGACCTGGGTTGGCCACGGCTTGCCAGACCACAGTCATTTCCCAGGTTGGCAGGCTAGTTGCTGCATGGCTCAACACCCTAAGTTCTAGCATGGCGTGGATCTCAGGAAACATGCTAGCTTTTATTTCCCCAACCCGTGGTGGCTGCTGCTTGGCAGACCACAGTCACTCACCAGGGTGACATGCTAGTTGCCGCTTCTCTCAGCACAGTAATTTGCAGCATGGCATGGATCTCAGGAAACACACTTGCTTCTTTTTTCCCCCAGTCTGTGGTTGCTGTGGCTTGGCAGACCACATTCACTTACGAGGGCAACAGGCAAGTTGCTGGTCAGCTCATCCCCTTTAGTTCCAACATGGCACGGATTTCAGGAAATGCTCTTTCTTTTTATTTTCCTGCCCTGGTGTGGCCACTGCTTGCCAGAACACAGTCAGTTAACAGGTCTGGAGGCTACTCCTGGTTGGCTCAGACCCCTAAGTACCTGCATGGCACAGATCTCAGGAAATGCTCTTGCTTCTTATTTCCCTGTCCTGGGATGAACACGGCTTGTCAGACCACAGTCACACGCCAGGGCGGCAGGCTTGTGCTGGTTGGATCAGCGCCCTGATTTTCAGCATGGCTCAGACCTCAGGAAATGCTCTTGCTTCTTATTTCCCCACCCTGGGGTGGCCGAGGCTTGCCAGGCCACAATCCCTTACTAGGGTGGCAGGCTAGTACCTGCTGACTCAGCCTCCTAACTTCCAACATGGCGTGAATCTCAGGAAAAGCACTTGCTTCTTATTTCCCCGCACTTCAGTGGCCTTGGCTTGTGAGACCACAGTAACTTACCAGGGGGGCAGGCTATTTGCTGTTTCTCTCAGCACCCTAATTTCCAATGTGGCACGGTTCCCCGGAAATGCTCTTGCTACTTAATTCCCCACCCCAGAGTGACCATGGCTTCCAAGACCACAGGCACTTAGCAGGTCGGCAGGCTCGATTCTCATTGACTCAGTGCCCTAAGTTCCAACATGGCACAGATCTCAGGAAATGGTCTTGCTTCATTTTTCCCGGACCTGGGGTGGAGGCGGCTTCCCAGAGCACAGTCACATTCCAGGGAGCCTGACTAGTTGCTGCTTGGCTCGATGCGTTACCTTCAAGGATGTCTCAGATATCACCAACAACTATTGCTTCTTATTTACAGGTCCTTTCATGGGCGGGGATTGCTAGACCGGAGTCACTTAACAGGCTGGCAGGCTATTGCTGGTTGGCTCTGAGTCCAAGGTTCAAATATGGAGCGAATCTCAGGAAGCGCTCTTTCCTGTTATATCACCGGACTGCATTGGCCGTGGCTTGCCAGACCATAGTCCCTTGCCATGTGGCAGGTTAGTTGCTGCTTGTCTCAGCTCCCAAAATTCCAGGATGGTGCTTATCTCAGGAAATGCTCTTGCTTCTTATTTCCACACCCTGGGATGAAGTTGTCTTGTCAGAACACAGTGACGTGCCAGGGCCACTGGCTAATGCTGGTTGGCTCAGCACCCTGTTTTCCAACATGATGCGGATCTCTGGAAATGCTTTCTTCTTATTTCCCTGCCCTGGGGTGGCCACGGCTTGCCAGACTACAGTCACTTACCAGGGAAGCAGGCTAGTGCTGGTTGGCTCAGCGCCCTATGTTCCAGCATGGTGGTGATATCAGGAAATGCTCTTGCTTCTTATTTTTCTGCCCTGAGCTGGCCTCTGCTTGCTTGAACACAGTCACTTACCGGGGTGGCAGCCTAGTTGCAGATAGTCTCAGCGCCCTACGTTCCAACATCGCACAGGTCTCAGGAAATGGTCTTTCTTCTCATTTCCCCGCTCTGGAGTGGCTGGGGCTTGCCAGATTACAGTCACTTACCAGGCAGACAGGCTAGTGCTTCTTGGCTCAGTGTCCTAAGTTACAGCATGGCCTGGAACTCAGGAAAGGCTCTTGCTTCTTATTTCTCCACCCTGGAGTGACCAAGTTTTGCCAGAGCAGTCACTTTCCAGGATGAGAGGCTAGTTGCTGATTGGCTCAGCACCCTAAGTTGCAGCATGGTGAGGATATCAGAAAATGCTCTTGCTTCATATTTTCCTGCCCTGAGGTGGCCTCTGCTTGCTAGACCACAGTCACTTACCAGGGCGGCAGCTTAGTTGCTGATTGGCTCAGTGCCCTAAATTTCAGCATGGCGCATTTGTCAGGAAATGATCTTGCTCCTTATTTCACCAAGATGGTGTGTCTGCAGCTTGGGAGACCACTGTCACTTACCAGGGAGGCAAGCTGGTTGTGGTTGGCTCAGTACCCTAAGTTCCAGCATGGCGAGGATCTTAGGAAACATTCTTGCTTCTTATTTCCCTGCCCGGTTGTGGCCACCTATTACTAGACAACACTCACTTACCAGGGTGGCAGGGTAGTTTCTACTTGGCTCAGCGCACTAAGTTCCAGCATGGCACGGATCTCAGGAAATGTCTTGTTTCCTATTTCCCCACCCTGGTGTGGCCTACAGCTTGAGAGACCACAGTTACTTGGCAGTGTGGCATGCTAGTGTTGGTTGGATCAGCAGGCTAGTTTCCAACATGACGGTCATTTCAAGAAACGCTCTTGCTTCTTATTTCTCCATGCTGCAGTGGCTGTGGCTTCCCAGACCACAGTCACTTACCAGGGCGACAGGCTAGTTGCTGGTTTACTCAGTGCCCTAGTTCCAGCATTGCACAGATCTCAGGAAATGCTTTTTCTTCTTATTTCCCCACCCTGGGGTGTCAGCAGCTTGCCAGAACACAGTAGCTTACCAGTGTTGCAGGCTACTCCTTGTTGGCTCAGCGCCCTGTGTTGCACCATCGCAGGGATCTCATGAAATGCTCATGCTTCTTATTTCCCCACCCTGGGATGAAAGCGGCTCATCAGACCACAGTGACTTGCCAGGGAGGCAAGCTAGTGCTTGTAGGCTCAGTGCCCTAAGTTCCAGCATGGCTCGAACCTCAGGAAGCTCTTTTGATTCTTATTTTACCACCCTGGGCTGGCCGCAGCTTGTCAGACCACAATCCCTTACTAGCATGTCAGGCTAGTACTTTCTGACTCAGCCCCCTAAGTTCCAACATGTCGAGGATCTCAAGAAAAGCTCTTGTTTCATTTTTCCTGGACCTGGGGTGGAGGCTGCTTGCCAGACCACAGTCACATTCCAGGCGGCAGGCTAGTTGCTTTGGCCTGGCACCCTACCTTCAAGCATGTTGATAATCTCACCAAAATCTCTTGCCTCTTATTTACCAGACCTTGTGAGGGCATGTCTTACTAGAACACAGTCACTTAACAGGTCAGCAGGCTAGAGCTTGTTGGCTCAGAGTGCTAGGTTCAAATATGGCGGGGATCTCAGGAGATGCTCTTGGTCCTTATATCTCTGCACTGCATTGGCTGTGGCTTGCCAGACCACAGTCACTTACCAAGGTGGCAGTCTAGTTGCGGCTTGTCTTGGGTCCCAAAATTCCAGGATGGTGCTAATCTCAGCAAATGCTCTTTCTTCTTATTTCCCTGCCGTGTTGTGGCCAAGGCTTGCCAGACCACAGTCATTTACCAGAGCAGCAGGCTAGTTCCTGCTTGTCTCAGCACCCCGAGTTGCAGCATGGCATGGATCTCAGGAAACACACTTGCTTCTTTTTTTCCCAACCTGTGGTTGCTGCGGCTTGGCAGGCCACAGTCACTTACCAAGGCAACAGGCTAGTTGATGGTCGGCTCATCGCCTTAAGTTCCAGTATGGCAGGGATCTCAAGAAATGCTCTTTCTAGTTATTTTCCCACCCTGGGGTGGCCACAGCTTGCCAGAGCACAGTCACTTAACAGCATGGCATGTACTCCTGGTTGGCTCAGTCCCCGAAGTACCAGCATGGCATGGATCTCAATAAATAGTCTTGCTCCTTTTTTGCCCCCCCTGGGATGAATGCGGATTGTCAGACCACAGTCACTTGCCAGGCCTGCAGGCTATTGTTGGTTTGCTCAGTGCCCTAAGTTCCAGCATGGCAGGAACCTCAGGAAATGCTCTTGCTTCTTATTTCCCTGCCCTGGGTTGGCCAAGACTTGCCAGACCACAATCCCTTACTAGGGTGGCAGGCTAGTAGTTGCTGACTCAGCCCTTTAAGTTCCAACATGGCAAAGATCGCAGGAAAATATCTTGCTTCTTATTTCCCCGCACTGCAGTGGCCTTGGCTTGTGAAACCACGGTAACTTACCAGGGGGCAGGCTATTTGCTGTTTCATTCATCACCCTAATTTCCAACATGGTGCGGTTCTCCAGAAACGCTCTTGCTACTTACTTCCCCACCCTAGGGTGACCGTGGCTTCCAAGACCACAGGCACTTAGCAGGTCAGCAGGCTAGTTTCTCATTGACAGAGTGCCCTAAGTTCCAACATGGTGCAGATCTCAGGAAAAGCTCTTGCTTCATTTTTCCCTGACCTGGGATGGAAGTGGCTTGCCAGACCACAGTCACATTCCAGAGCAGCAGGCTAGTTGCTGCTTAGCTTGGCGCCCTACCATCAAGAATGTCTTGGATCTCACCAAAAACTATTGCTTCTTATTTACAGGACCTTGTGTGGGCGGGGCTTGCTAGACCACTGTCACTTAACAGGGCAGCAGGTTATTGCTGGTTGGCTCTGAGCCCAAGGTTCAAATATGGAGTGGATCTTGGGAAACGCTCTTTCCTCTTTTATCTCTGCACTGCTTTGGCCGTGGCTTGCCAGACCACAGTCACTTACCAAGGTGGCAGGCTAGTTTCTGCTTGTCTTGGCTCTCAAAATTCCAGGATTGTGCTTACCTCAGGAAATGCTGTTACTTCTTATTTCCCCGCCCTGGGATGAAGTCGGCTTGTCAGAACACAGTGACGTGCCAGGGCCACTGGCTAGTGCTGGTTGGCTCAGTGCCCTGTTTTCAAGAATGACACAGATCTCCGGAAATGCACTTTCTTCTTATTTCTCCTCTCTGGGGTGGCCACAGCTTGCCAGATTATAGTCACTTACCAGGGCGGCAGGCTCGTGTTGGTTAGCTCATTGCCCTATATTCCAGCACGGTGGTGATAGCAGCAAATGCTCTTGCTTCTTATTTTTCTGCCCTGAGGTGGCCTCTGCTTGCTAGACCACAGTCACTTACCAGGGCGGCAGCCCAGTTGCTGATTGTCTCAGTGCCCTACATTCCATCATGGCTCGGGTCTCAGGAAATGGTCTTTCTTCTCATTTCCCCACTCTGGAGTGGCCACAGCTAGCCAGACTACAGCCACTTACCAGGCAGGCAGGCTAGTGCTGCTTGGCTCAGCCCTCTAAGATACAGCATGGCGTGGAACTCAGGAAAGGCTCTTGCTTTTTATTTCCCCTCCCTGACTTGGCCAAGGTTTGCCAGGGCAGTTAATTACCAGGATGCCAGGCTAGTAGCTGGTTGGCTTAGCACCCTAAGTTCCAGCATGTTGCGGATCTCAGAAAGCGTTCTTGCTTCTTATTTTCCTGCCCTGAGGTGGCCTTTGCTTGCTAGACCACAGTCACTTATCAGGGCTGCAGCCTAGTTGCTGATTGGCTCAGCGCCATAAGTTCCAGCATGGCAATTATCTCAGGCAATGCTCTTGCTTCTTACTTCCCTGCCCTGTTGTGTCCACCTATTGCTAGACAACACTCACTTACCAGGGTGGCAGGCTAGTTGCTAGTTGGCTCAGCACCCTAAATTCCAGGATTAAACAGATCTCAGGAGCTGTCTTGCATCTTATTTCCCTGCCCTGTGGTGGCCGTGGCTTGAGATATCACAGTCACTTGGCAGGGTGGCACGCTAGTGCTGGTTGGATCAGCGCCCTAGGTTCCAACTCGGCAGACATTTCAAGAAACACTCTTGCTTCTTATTTCTCCATGCTGCAGTGGCTGTGGCTTCGCAGACCACAGTCACTTACCAGGATGACAGGCTAGTTGCTGGTTTGCTCAGAGCCCTAATTTCCAGCATTGCTTGGATCTCAGGAAATGCTTTTTCTTCTTATTTCCCCACCCTTGGATGGCAGCGTCTTGCCAGAACACAGTAAATTACCAGGGTTGCAGGCTACTCCTGGTTGGCTCAGTGCCCTAAGTTCCAGCATTGTGCAGAATTCAGGAAATGCTCATGCTTCTTATTCCCCCACCCTGGGATGAACGTGGCTTGTCAGAGCACAGTCACTTGCCAAGGTGGCAGGCTAGTAGCTGCTTGTCTAGGCTCCCAAAATTCCAGGATGGTGCTTATCTCAGGAAATGCTCTTGCTTCTTATTTCCCTGCCCTGGTGTGGCCGCGGCTTGCCAGAATATTGTGACTTACCAGGGTCGCAGGCTAGTTGCTGGTTGGCTTCACACCTTAAGTGCCAACATGGCATGAATCTCAGGAAATGCTCTGGCTTCTTATTCCCCTGCCCTGTTTTGGGAGAGTTTTGCCAGAACACGGTCACTTACTGGGGTGGCAGGCTACTTGCTGGTTGGCTCAGTGCCCTAAGTTCCAAAATGTAGTGGTTCTCAAGAAATGGTGTTACTTCTTGTTTCTGCTCCCTGGGGTGGCCACAGTTTGCCTGACCATACTCACTTACAGTGTTGCAGGCTAGTTTTTGTTGGGCTTGGCCCAAAGATCCAACATGGTGCAGATCTCAGGAAATGCTCTTGCTACTTATTTCTACGTCTTGGGGTGGCCATGGCTTACCAGACCACGATCACATACTGGGGTGGTAGACTAGTTACTGGTTGGCTTGGGCCCTAAGATCCACCATGGTGTGGATCTCAAGAAATGCTTTTGTCTCTTATTTCCCTGCC
>PVJX010049619.1:0-10991 GCA_004027295.1 Dolichotis patagonum
ACAATAGATTGTGCTTCCTCTATCCATTATTAGAAATACATACATATCTGTAGTGCTTAGTGTACAATTTCACAAACTAAATCAATTAATATCACAGTATCATGAGGTATGGGACAGATGATTATTACTTATTTTTAAATGGAGGTGATAGACCCACAAGTTGGAAGATTTGTGCAGTGCACATGCCTTATGTAATTCATATAAAATACCGATAATGTGCAAAGTACAATCATGTGATACATGACGATGCTTTAGTCAATGACAGACCACAGTAACAATGGTCCTGTAAGATCATAATGGAGCTGATGGATTCCTTTCACTTAGTGATAGCCTTCACACCATCATAGTACAGAGCACTGAGATCCTCACATGTGTGTGGTGCTGCTCTTGTAAGCAAACCAACTGTATATTCAGTCATATAAAAGCACAACACACAATTATCTAAAGTTTCTAATACTTAGTAATGATAATATACAATTATGTGACGGGCTTATTTTTATCATCATTTTAAAATCCACTACTTTAAAAATTTTTTATGAAACACTATATGTTGTTATACTGGCAAGAGTTTGATGCACCTTGCACTTCTCTCCTCTTTTGATTGTATCAAAAACCATACTCTGCGAATGTATTGTGTCATCTAACTTGGTAGAAATGTACCCTACTGTGTTATTGGAAAAAGTTAGCTAATACATTTCTCAGGGCATATCCCATAGTTAAATGTTACATGGCTATATATAGGTTTATGTCTACATATTGAGTGATATATTAAGACATTCATAATGGATATGTAGTATGAATTTGTATATGTGCAAGATTATGTATGTTAAGAATTTAATCTACTTTTATGTTCATGCTCCTATCTTAAGAGAAAATGGCAAGTTTTAAAAAACCTAGTACTGTGCCGGGGATTTAGCTCAGTGGTGTAAGCTCCTGCCTGGCAAGTGTGAGGTCATGAGTATGATCCTCAGTACAAAAAACCAAAACCAACACCAAACCAAACAAAAAACCTCCACAAACCACTATTTTCATTTTATTGAAAAACTGAGAACATTACTACTGAAAGCTGTGGGTGAGGTATTACGCACGAGATTTTAACATAAGATTTTTAAGTATGAATTTATTATCACTGACAATTTATCACATTACAATTTAAAATAACCACTTAATTTTAATTACATGATACTGATTAGAAACTAGGGTTAAATAAAATGAGGCTGAAGTGACAAGGTGAACATTCTATTTACTTTTATATAGAAAATTCTCATTATCTGAGAGCATTATGAGTCAGACATAGTTCTCCTGGAGAAGCGTAACTTCTAAGAGGCATGTGCCATATATTATGATAAAATCTGCGCTGGGCAGTCTAACAGGCCTCATTATTCACAACTGAGATTAAAAGCACCACAGGTCCACCACGCTTCCAGTTGGGAAGTCAAGTTGCATGTTGATGAGGGCAAGGACAAGCTGAGAACCAGATATTGTTGGAACCACATAAAATTGTCCAGGTACAGCTGGAACCCATGAGGACAACTAGAATTCTGAAGCCAATGACTGTCACCACCTTCGATTTTGATTGCTTGAGTGATATGCAAGATAAGGTGACATCCTTCCCGAGGAATCTATTGATACAATCACCCCAGGATTAGAGGTCAAAGGATCCACACACAGGAGCTGGGGATCTGAGCGCTGATCCATGGCAAGAACTGAGCCAGCAGTCAGTGGCAATAACTGTGAGAAGTTATGGAACCCAGAGTCCAGTGACTGTCAACACACACATGAGAGAGAGAGAGAGAGAGAGAGAGAGAGAGAGAGAGAGAGAGAGATCTATTGCTTTACTGTCATCCTCCAAACCTTTTGTATAATATCTCTTGCATCTGGTGGTTTTTGGGATACATAGAGGGAAAGGAATTTTAAAGAAAGTAGGTTCAGCTTAGCTTTATTGACATAATAGTTACTAGAAGTGGTATCAGAGAAATAAAATTGAATGAAATCTTTAAGTAGATTTCATTGATTTTTGGAGGAAAAAATGAGATCGAAGCATTATCTTGAAAAATAAAACTAGAATTTATAAAAATGACTATAATCTAAATCATTTAATAGAGTTTAAATTTTAATTTCACATGTATGATAATTTCTTAAAATGTCAAAAATTTGGGGGCTGGGGATTTAGCTCAGCGGCATAAGCGCCTGCCTTGCAAGCAGGCAGTCGTGAGTTCGATCCCTGGTACTGATAAAAAAAAAAAATGTCAAAAATTTTGTCAAAAGTTGATGTCACTTTTCTTATATAATATTCCGACAACAATATAGATACCACAAGAAGTTATTCTTTGTCCTCATTTAACACTAAGATCATACTTTGTGCGCATCTACAAGTTTTCATGTCTCCTCAGAGAACTCTTTTAACATTTTGAAGTTCAAAGCATTCTTATTTGAATGAGCTACAGTGTCTCTGACTACAAATATATTCTAATTGCCACATCAACAATGTATTTGCCTATAATTAATTCTTTGTATATATATTCAGTGATTTTATAATACCTTGATCACTATACAGCATTTATCATTGTTTATCATATTTAGTAGGATGACCTACTAAGAGACTTCTCTGAGTTATAGACACAGTAACAAGCTGGGAAGAATAATTGGCTCAGTTAATTTTATAAGATATTATAAGTGAATATTGCATAAGTATCATTTTGTTCTTACACAGTAGCTCTAAAGCCTGGGACCAGATACATTTTTCTGCAAATAAAGATTTTTTGAAACTATTTAGTAAGCAGGAAAATATATTTCCAATAAATTTCCAAGAAAACAATGTGATTCTTTCCTGCATTTTCAGTGCAGTTTAAATAAAATTCCTCCGGTCCAGGGAAACTTACAACTGTATTTTCCTTAATTTGCTCATAGTAGTGTAAAGGCTTCCCTATTTCTTTTTCCGGTAATGGTAAAAACCTATTTACTAAGTCCAAGATTAAAATATTATGACCCAAACAATTGGCTTACTTCATACATCATTCAGTTTCTTAAATAGACTATGAAATTATTCATTTATAATCTCTATAATGTAACTCACAATATAGTTATTAAAAAGGAATTTATTATACTACTTATCTTACAAAGTATTAAGGTAATTATTATACATAAGGTTTTGTGTTCTAAATCACTGAGTACTTTTTGTTTTCTGGAAATAATGTAAATTTATGGCATTTCAAATAGATATCCAATCTATTAACATTTACCTGGAATCATTCTTGAACATTTTGAAAGGCCTTTTGACTTGCAACTGTTGGGCTTTAAGCAAAGTGAAAAATGATTTTTGCTATAGTTTGCATCTTCAATGTCCCCAAAAGGTCCAAATATTAAAGAATTGGCCCCTGAAGTACTGCTATTGGAAAGTAGTGGGAAATTTAAGAGGTGAGGATGGTGAGGGGTTTTCAGATATTGGAGATTGCCTTTTATATTAGTCATTTTCCCATAGGTGGGACAAAACACATTACCTCTCCATTTAGAGGAGGAGAGGTATATATTGTTTCACTGTTTTCAGATGATTCAATCAGCGGTTGGCTGGCTCGGAGGAAAAATACGGAATGCTGGAAAGGCATGGCAAAGGAAAGCACTCAACCCATGGCAGCCAGGAAGCAGAAAGTAAGGGGAGGAGCAAGAGACAAAAGTTGACCCTTCAGGTCACAATCCCAGAGAACTGCTGTTCCAACCAGGTGACCCTCCTGACAGCATCTCAGCCACGAACTCATTAGAGGCTTAATCCACTGATGAACCCAGCGCTCCATGATCAGTCACCTCCAAAAGCCTCATTTATGGCCCCAGGAGACTTTGGGGAGGGGGTGATTTTTAGACCTAACCGTACCATCTTTGAAGGGAATAGTGCAACTCTATGCCCCCCTTTTTTTCCTTTTCTTTTTTTTTTCTTTCTAGACAACTTGAGGGGAGTGGTTTTGATCAGTCACCAATTCCCAACCTGACGTGTTATCTCTCCACAGGCCTGAAAAGTAAAGGGGTCAAGTGCTCATACAATGAAACCTCTACACTTGTGAGCTCAAATAAACCTTTTCTCTCTTTTTATAAGATCAGTAGTTTGTAACAGCAGTGAAAGGCTGACAGACTTACTTTCTGTAAAAGCTTCAAAATATAAACTGCAAAAATGTTAAGAGATCTTAAGAATGAGAGACACGTTTATACTATAAGGTATAAAAAAAAAGATTACTTTCTACAAAATATCATTTTTTTTTGTTTTCATTGAGATGTTTTCATTATATACTCCAAGTTGGCCTTGAACTCACTATGCAGAACAGGCATAGTTTTCTCACAGTACACTCACAGTAGTGATCCTTCTGCCTCAGCCTCCCAAGTATTGGGATTATAGGAATATGCCCCACACTTAGCACTTGTTGCAAAATATGAATAATATTTTGATAAAAAGAAATAAGGTATTCAAAAAAGATGAGATATGTTCATGAATGCCTAAGGAGCCCAAAAATAACTCATGAGTACACTGAGGAAAAGGCACTCCAGTGCATTAGAACCTACATGAAAGATGACCAAGCCCTTGGAAACATCTGAATCCATGCTGACTCTGAGTAATCATCATATCTTTGAAACAACACAACAGACGTGACTCTGAGAGAGTCCATGAGCTGAAGACAGTCTAAAAACTCTCAGTCAAGTGGAAAAACAGAAGGTCTGGGTCACACTGATAGCAGTCTGGAAGGACAGGGGCTGCACTTCCAGACAAAGCACGAGCAGACACCTTGAGGCCACAGGATCACAGCCCACGGAACCGAAGTGAGGATGATGGCACAGTCCTCTAGCTCTGCCTCTAAAGGTTTAGGTTGGTGACAGTGTGGAAGAGGGAGGCAGGGGCTAGGGTAACGTTTAGCTTGAACTGAATATTTATCCCAATGTGACTGAGTTTTAAGCAAGAGGTGATCAACACATTTGAATTAAATCCAGTTGTTTTAGTAATCCATTCAAATGTTAACTCGTGAGCTTTATTTCCAGTTACTGAAAAATAATGTCCTACAATTACCAATATTGTCTATAAACTTTACTGACATGATATGTTGATTTTACTCATTAGTCATTTAGGAATATATCGAAGATAAATATGTGCTCATATCAGTGAGCAAAGATTTGTGTTTAAAATGGAAATATAGCTTTTCCTTTAATAGTAAAATGCTGAAAGTACTCCAAATGGCCATTAACAGGGATTTGTAAAAATGAATTATGGTACAACCATACATTGAAGTAACAGGCAGCTGTCAAAAATTAATGCTGAGAAATTTGCATTTTGATGGGCTTTATTAAGATTTAACTGAGAAAATTTAGCAAGTTAAAAACAAGAATGCAAAAGTTTGGTGAAAAATTCCTAAGGTGTTTAACATTTCTTGTATTCATCTTAAAGTGAATTGTTGCTACCAATGATGGCCAGAATTTTCACATGCAAATTTTTTATTCTGTTTAGGATATCTGCTTAAATAAGCATCTTTCAAATATGCACCGCCTAGAACAGTGTTTATTCTATGTATTTATTTGGCTTTTTGAGATAAGGTCTCACTATGTAGCCCAGGCTGGCTTGGGACTTGTGTTCCTCCTTCCTCAGCTTCCAAAGTGCAGAAACTATACCTATGCTATACTACATCTGGGCAGAGTATGCTTTAAATGTACCAACGTATTTGAAATATGTACTTCAGCCTGAAATTTTTATGAACAATGAATATAAAACTTTAGCTAGCCATTCCTCCTTTATTTGAGTAATAGCAAGGATAATATTAAGATCTTCTTACTGCACAGGGTTGCTGTGAGATATCAGTTGGATTTATTTAACTAAATTACAAGTAAATCCCATAAAGCTTGGGGAATGAAGGGTTCTGTTTAATTAAATATTCCATTGTACTCATTTGCCACAAAACCATACATGGTTTTCAACTTTAAAGTGTTTGAAAACAAAATTAAGAAATGCAATGCACTAAAAACGAAACCTGGAATAGAACACAATTTAATTTTTATTCATTTGCATGATCCTATTGTTTCAGCCACTGAAGAAAACAGATATCAAAAAGAGAGGCATGACATATAAACAAAACCATTTAGCTTCCATGAATTTATCCACTGCATTAGTCTGCTCACATTTCTGTAACAGAATAACACAGGCAGGATTAAGTAAGAGGAATTTATTTCCCACAGTTCCAAAGGTAGCTAAATTCAGGATTGAGGTGTTGTGAATAATGGCTCCCCAGTGAGGGCCTTGCTCCTGCCTCGAAGTTGGCTGAGTTCATGTTACATCTTCCCATGGTGGTGGTGGTGGTGGTGGTGATGGTGGTGGTGACAGGGTGGGGAGGAGAGGAGAACGCTAATACCACCCACCATGGAGGCCCCCACCCTTGTGACCTCATCTCACTTTAGTTACCACCCAAAAAAGACTCCACTTTCAAATAGTATCTCATTGCATTGTGGGTTGGAATGTCAGTATATAAAATTTGCAAAAAACACAATGCAGTTCACAGTATTCACTAATTTTACACATGAGAAAACATCAACCACAAAAGGGAACATATTTTATAGCTAGCATAAAATCACACATAGCTATTGGCAGTGCTCAGTTTTGCCACTACTCTCTCGATTCTTGGTTGGTAAACTCCCTTGTAGACACTTCCTTTCCTTCCTCATAGTTATTTATCTACAGCTTACAGCAATGCTACTATTTTGTATATTCATTGAATAGCACATCCATAACTAAAGTGTCTGGTGACTATTTTATCTTTTAAAATATAGATTCAGGAATTCTAGTGTGGTTTTGAATTTTATAGCTCCTATGAATTCAGTTCTACAGAATTTATTTACTGCAGTATTTTACTACAATATTTTATCCTTATTACTTCTTTCATGTTATAATTTTATAGTTTTATATTAATTAAATTTTGAGCAATAGCATTAATTATACCATATTTTATATATGTATGTATAGTCATATTGTTGCTATTCATTAGTGTTGTACCAAAGACAATGAACCTTATTGTATATGGTTTTGGCTATATTATTTTTTCATTAAATTTTAACCCATATAGAAGGCATATGGAACTTGACAGTGCCATAGACTATGTCTCTATGGTTTACTCATTGGACATATGCTTTACATACAAAACGTTATTTCGATTTGCCATATGTGATCCATATTTAAATGTGGAAATGGAGCCTCACAGGAGATGTACCAAAATAGCATATGCAAACATTTACTATTTATGCCAGTAAGTGGATCTTTAGTAGAAAACTCAACAACTACCATATGCAGCAGCTGTTACTCAGTGGACCAAAAATAACGGCCTGGAACAATGCAGACTACAGTTTTAGCATATTTGAACCCCATCCACCTAGCAAATACTTATTTTCTGAAATTCATTCAGATGCCTGAAGGGCTCTTCTTTTGCAATTAGCCATTGTAATTGTTCTGACCTAGACATGCTACTGAGGGAGAAGCACTCCAAGAAAGTTTCTTAAGCTATCAGGTAATTGTTGGTGAGGAAAAATGTGTAAACAGATTGTTTCTTTCCCAGAATGATTTTTTGAATTCAACAAAATATTTTAGTAAGCATTTGAATGGCAGCTATGGCTCAGACACTACCTTGTACTACACAAGAATATTAAATAGTTTATTAATTAGATGCTTCTGAAGTTTCACAAAAGGGCTGTTTTCTATGTTGAGTTTTTTTTTATGCTTAGGTATTTTGGTCTGCTGAGATAGTCAACATTATTACTTGTTGGAAGACATTTGAAGCCAGATGTACTGAAAGTTAATTTTTGATGTGTTACTACAGTGATTCAGGAAACTCACCAATGTGGCAGTGGGAAAGTGATGTGCAGGAAACAAACTCACCAGCTTTGAACTTCACCTCTATCACATGTTGGTAGCTGAGGTCTGGTGTCAGTGAGCTTCATGTCGCTATAAAACAATAACCGAGATATTCATCTTATGTGTCACTCTGGTTCACATTTTTTAAGGTTTTGATTAGTGATTGCTTGGCCCCATGGCTTTTGGGCCTGTAGTACAAGAAGTATGGTGGGGAGTAGTAGCAGATTCATGAAAGGAGAGCAAGAGACTCAGGTCCCATAATTTTTTTTGAGAGCACATTCTAGTGACCAGAAATCCTCTTTCTTGTCCTCATCTCTTAAAAGCTTCCACTATTTCTCAAGAGCTCCCAGCTGGGGAATGAGGCTATTAACAGATGAGCCATTGAATGGCCTTCAGTTTCATCTTTTATAAAATATAGTTTTACCATCATATTGCATCAGAGTTTATGTAGACACATTTTACTTCTGATTATTTCAAAAGATTACTGTGGTGCAAAATGCACACTGACAACTACTATTACTTCTGTCTTGTATATTCAGTTCATATTGTATGTCAAAAATGGAGACCCAACTCCAAATCATTGTGTTATTTAGTGTACAAACCAACCTATATCAACATGTAAACCCCTATAGTATGTAAACCACTGGGCTTAACCCAGAGACTTCTTATGGATTAGGGTTTAGGTGAACTGAATGAGATCTTTATTATGCTGTGACTCGGAGATTCAGGATGCTTTATTTCATGATACCACTAGTTCTATACGTGACTCCCAGGTCCTCATATGGAGGACAAAGATTTGAAGAGTTGCCATCTCTTCCTAAACACTTTAATCCAGAAGTGACCCAAAAGAGTATCCTGGCTAGAACTATCACATGATTCCTTTAAACCTGAGGGGTATGACTTGTAGGGGAGTTTGGAATATCAGGGGAACTCCTGTCATATTTGCTGTAGATAGGGTGATTTTTACCTGTTATATAAGGGAGGGAATTAATGCCAGTGGTATTAGGTAAATTTCTTAAGTCACACAGCTCTCTATTAGCAACACTTCATATGTCAGATTTATAGTATTTCTCCTATGACTTTTAATGAGTATTTTCTTGACTTATTAACATATTATGGCATCATAATAGGCAATAAACATTAGTTTTAGAAAATTCTTCTTTAGCTAATGAACTTTTGATGTAATGTTTAAAGTTTCATTCATAAATTTTGGAGGTTAATATTCATATTACTCAGGTATATTTGTAATATAAATTACTTTAAATATGAAAACAAATAAAAATTTAAAATAAACATTGGATATACTGGAGAAATATGCATGTTTGAAGTAAGTGGGATATAAATCTACCTTTTATGAGTGTTTAAAAATACTAATGAAAGGGCTGGGGGTTTAGCTCAGCAGTGTAAATGCCTGCTTGGCAAACATGAGGTTGTGAGTTTGAACCCCGGACACCTGATGAAAATAGGAAAGAGCCACTTTGTTTTGTCATTTTATATAAGAGGAATCCAACAGCTTTTGGCATCCACTTTTCTTTGTCTCTTTTTAATTTATTTTATGGTACTGAGGGTGGAACCAGGGTCTTACATAAGCTAAGCAAATGGTTTGTTATTAAGCTGTATTTTCAGCTAATTTTATTATGAGACAGAATTTTGCTAAGCTTCTCAGATTGGCCTAGAACTTTTGATCCCCCTGTGTTAGCCTCACGTGTTGCTGGGATTGCAGGAATATGTCATCGTGCTTGACTTGGTTTTTGGCATCTTGTTAACATTTTTTTTTCACTGTGTTTCTGGGAAGTATGTATCTGAAACTGGTAACACAGTTTTGCATTATAAAAGTAGCAAATAAATCAACAATAAATATACCCATATAATTAAAATTGTAAAATGAAACAGTAAATTAAACGTTATCAGACATAACTGAAATATGTAATGTACTATCAGAATACAGCATATGGCTTAATGATTGGGTGTTGCATATGGTAAGTGTTTGTTTGTCATATTTGTAGTATTTTTTATAGCTTTTCAAAAAACTGCAGGAACATTAGGATTAATCCAATAGACTCTGATTAGATAAAACTAGAAAATAATTATGTTAGTTGTATATATAATCATAAACAATTGAAATTGTATACCTGATCAAGAATCCTTGATTTTATTTTACTGATAAGTTACATCTTCAAATAACACTAAAATGAGGTGCATTTGATTTAGATAGCTGTTAATTAGTGCATGGCCAAGAACCTTAATGTCATAGGTAAGAAAAAGGAAACTCAAGTTATTTAGAGACAAACATTTGTTTTCCCTTAATGATTTAGAGGGCATGTAGAATATATCTGGTTGTAGGAGGAAGGGTTGAGCACCATTATTATACTGATTTAAAAACTTCCTGAAAATTTTGATTAACACATAATGATTGAACATATTTATTAGGAAGAGTATGAAACATCATTGCTTGTATATAATTTGTGCTAATCAAATCAGCATAACTAATGTTTCTGTCCATTATCAATTCTTTGCATTTGGAGACTCTGTACTCTACTCTCCTACTTACTCATAAAATATATAATAGGTTATTGTGCACTGTAGCCACCTGAGTATGGTGTAGCACACTGCTTCATATTGCTTCCATCTAATTGTGCTTTGCTGCCCATTATCCAATTTTGCTTTATCTTCATTTGCTCCATTCTCTTCCCAGCTTTTAGTGATGACTATTTTGTATTCAGGTTCTCTGTTCTTTAGCATGTACGTATGAATAAACATATGAAATAGTTGTCTTTTAGTGTCTGACTTATTTCTCTCTACCTGGATGACTTCACATTCTTACAAGTATGAAATAATTTCACTGTACTCCATAAATACATACAAATAAAATACTAATTTTTTTTTATTTAAAAGAGAATAAAACAAAAGTGGGCAGTACAAAGTAGATCAGAACAGGACAACATAGGCAACACAGTACTTTACATTAAGTCAACTGGACATCAACAGTATCTAACACCATATCTCTTACTCTGCTATAGTTGAGCATAGTTTCAATTACAATAATATCAAACATAACACAATAGTATAAAGCCATGCATAGAGTGAAAGAATTACAGGGCTTTCTGAACTGAATAACAGAAAA
>PVJX010049620.1:0-10999 GCA_004027295.1 Dolichotis patagonum
ATATCACATTGTGTCTCTATTATAAAAAGTGATAGTAAATGTAGGAATGATAAAACCCAAAGTGCATGATTGCTACTGTAAAAGAGAGAGGAAAGGAAAGTGCCCTAAAGGATATAACTGTATGTATGTTATGTGTGTAAGATGGAGAACCATACTACTGTTTTTGTTAGATTTTTGAGCAGAACTGTTAACAGTCTCACTGTTTGAATGTCTACTTTGTATGCTTTAATTTTGTAACTTGAACAGCTATTTCCAAGATGACAGTATGTAACTTATCAAGTAGTGATTTCTTGTTGGGCTTTTTTTGTTCTTTTCTTTTTTTCCTTTGGAATTCTGTAGTTGCTACCCTTTTTTCTGTTTGTTTGGTTGTTTTTTTTTTCTTTTAAAATAAAATTAAAAAAAAAATAAAGTCCTTCCAACCAGTCCATCATAACCCATGTGGGGACCCTGCAGCGTGGCGTGATCCCTTATGGCTGCCAACTTGGGGCTGGGTCATGCTCCTGAGTCCCTAAGATGGATAAACATCACAGTGGGAATTTCACCCCAAGTCCCCTGACTCCAAAGTTCACAACTCATCAAACCACCTTCAGCCAACAGGAGGATTTGGTTTGACTTCTTGCCTCCATGAGCCCAGATCTTGACAGCAAACTTGGACCCAACTCCAGCTTTCTGAAACAAACGCTCCTCACTGTCATGGTGGATCTGGCTGGTGATAAAGCATTCTGAGAAGATTCCGCTAAGAAACCCTCTGCATGAGGCATCTGAATTATGTCTGAGTTCGTGACAGGTGTAAGAGGTTGATACAGGGCAAAGGGAACTCACAGGGAAGAGATTTTACTTGGAAAAAGACAAAACTTTGCAGGAATGGAAGTGGCGATCTTCATAGAGCACATGACTGTAAAGCTTCCCGGACACTCAGTCCTCCAGCAAGGAGGAGTATTAGCTGCACTTGAAGAGGAGCTCATAACCCAGCGGGCACCCAGTTTGCCTGCCTGGAGTTGGTAAAGGAATGCAGAAAGATGCCCCTTCCCATAGTGGCCCTCCACCCTCACAAGGGCTACAGTCCTCCCTGGCCTTCTCTTAGTGCCAACCTGAGCTCCTGCCAGGCGCCCCCCCAGTCAGTGGGGCTAGGGGCCCATTCCAAAGATAAAAGCCACTAATGCGATCTATAAACCACAACTCATCCCGTATTGATCTGCTGATTGGCTGCTTCTGGCCCAGGGGAAAGCAGAGTATTGATGTGGAGAGCTGGGGCAGAGGGAAGAGAGGTTAATTCAGACCCAGGGGGTGGGAGTACCCCAAGGGCTGGTCTGAGTGCTGTCTACAGAGTGGCTCCACTGCTGTAGGCAAATGGGGGGAGAAACAAGGCAAAGGGGAACCCATGAGCCCCTGCCAGCAGATGCCAGCAAATTAGGGGACAGGTGGGATCCTGGCTTCACCATCAAATTTCCTGACCTCAAATCTGTGCTCAAATCCTCACTCCATGGTTAGTCCTTGAACAAATTGCTTAACTTTAATGAGGCTTAATCCTCCTCTGTATGGGACTTAATCCTCCATCAGGGTAAGGGTGCAATGATAGTCACACCCACTGCATAGCTTCCTTGGAAGAACTGCGTGACTTAACACACACTTGATGAGTCGAATTTTCTACTCCCCTCCGAAGATACATCGATGCGCTGACCCCCAGTGCCTAGGGATGCAGTCTTATTTGGAAGTAGGATTTTTTTTCATCTTTTTGAGACAAGGTCTCAGCACGCAGTTTAGGAGTTCAGGCTGACTTTGAACTCACATTTGTGGCTCAGGCTGGTCTGGAATTCACAAGGATCCTCTTCCTTTAGCCTCTCAAGTGCTGGGATTACAGCGTGCACCACCGCGCCCTGCTTGGAAGTGGGATGTTTAGAATGCAGTTAGTTAAAACAGGTCTGAGTAGAGGCGAGGGGCATTTTTAAGCCCTTATGACTGGATTTCCCACAAAAAGAGACAGAGACAGAGATTTGAGGGAGGAGAGAACAGCAAGTGAGACAGAGGCAGAGTCCTGTGCCGCTGCCATAGTGGCTTTTTGTTCTTATTGTTTGACTTTGTTAATACCGTTCTGAGTATGTGAAGTTTACATCTGTATTAGGGAGTCAGTGCAGGAACACAACACAGCTTGATTCTCTTTCATTCCTCTTCCTTCCCTCTGTCTCTAAACACCCTCCCCCCATTTTCATTCTTATTGTCATTTACATCATTTTTACTTCATGTTTAGGGGATGTAATGTGGGTTTTCAGTACAGGTACCCAACACATCCTAGACCTTTTGACATCCCCTCCCCCCTCACACACCTTTGGTCGCCTGGACCCCTCCTCACTTGCAAAATATCTATCCTCATGTCCTTCTACCTATCGTTTGTCTCTTTGTTTGTACTTTGCCTTACTCAAGTGAGAGACATTATACAGTGTTTAAGTTTGTTTTTCTGATTTATTTCACTTAATATTGTATTTCCCAGGTTTGTTCATTTTCTTACAAATATTTACAGCTGAGTCATATTCTATGGTGTATAGATACTGCATTTCCTGTATCCATCTGTCTCCTTATGGGCACACAGGCTGCTTCCAGGATTTAGTTCTTATGCATTGTCCCACTATAAACAGAATACTGGTGAGCATGGACCACTGTTTCAGGGTGTCTTTAGCTCTCAGGGGAAGTTATCTAGAAGGAGACAGGCCAGGTTGATGGAATTTCTCATTTTAGTTCTTTGAGAATATGAGGAGTGCCTGGAGTTCCAGAACCCAGAAGAGGCAGGGAAGGACTCTGGCCCACAGGTGTTAGAGGAAGTCTATCTGTCTGTTCAGCCTGCAATAATAAAATACTGTGCAACACTAACCATAGAAACATATTTTCTCACCACTGTAGAGACTAAACTTTGATTTCTGGCCACAGCTGTCTTCCTGGCTTACAGATAGCTGTGCTCTCCTAAGAGGCAAGAGGGGACCCTTGGATCTCTTCCCATGGGGACACTAATCCTACCAGATGAGGGCCCACCTCCAGGGCCTCATTTAACCTCCATGGTTTCCACATAGATCCTGTTCCCAGATGTCACATCAAGTGTCAGGACCCCAACATAAAAAGGAAGAAGGGAGGACACAACTCCACCCATAATGGGGAGTGAGGCCCCACCCACAGCCTGACTATGGACTCCCAGGCTGTCAGACTTACAAAGCCCTAAGTTTCTGTCTTTTTAAGCCACCCAATTAGTGAAGCATTTGCTACGGAAGTCCTGGGAAACTAAGACAACATGAAAAATGCTGAGTGCAGCTCTTCATACACAGTAAACACAACCTATACATCAGGTGTTACTGTTACCGCCAAGGCCTGCTTCAGTCCAGGTCCTCAGGCAATGCCATCGAGCCCTTCTCCTCCCCTCTCAGCTTTGCCTCAGTTCAGTGGTCCTCCTGGGGGCATCTGGGAGCTTCACTGTCATGCTACCAACAAGCTTAGCATCCTTAACCAGGCTAACACACCTCCTTCACAACAGGCCTAACAAAATTCTTAGGCTGAATCCCATTGGCCCATCTATGGTCACATGCCCATGCATAAACCAATCACGATGGGTGGAGATATGGGACTTTTACCAAACACACTCACCCTGGAGCCATCATTGTGGTCAACTCTGAAGGAAGCCCATGGACAGGGAATGCTGACAGGTGGTTTATAAGATGGGAAAATCTGGGTGACTGCTCGCACCAGAAAGGACACCAGAGTACTTAAGAAGAATGAATAAATGTGAGACTTCAGCCCCTGAAGTTTATGGACACCTCTGGAATTCCTACTACGTTCATGGCATTGCACTAGTAAGAACTATTGGTTGATCCAGGTAAACCAGGGCTGATTCACATAAAGACAAAATAAATTTTACAAAGAGTGTCAGGTTACAAAGGTAAAGGGAAGTCCATAAATCAAACCTGAGCAGGAATGAGCCAGGAGAACCTTAGCCAAGATGCTGCCTGGGTTTTACAGGGCAGGAGACAGGGGTGTGGGTCTTCATGTCCCATCTGCTCATCCAGGTAATTGGACCTTTGTTAGGGTTGCTCCACAGGTAGGATGTGTGCATGCTGATTTGGCAAAAAACGGTTCTCTGGTCTCCCCTTGCTGATAGTGAGGAGGCAGTCATGAGCAGAACAGTCTCTCCCAACCCACATGGAGGCAAGGAGTGAGTGACTTCCTCAGGTCAACCCAGCCCTCATGGCAGAGCTGTGAAACACAGCCCAATTCATTCCCTTTAACTGAGGAAATCAGGGAAAGGTCCCTGTCAGAGGTGCAGCGGGAGTGGGGTGATTTCCCAAAGAGCAAAAGAGCAAGAGTCAGGATAGAAAGGATCCAGGGAGCAAGTGCAGCATGAACAAAGGCATGCAGAAAACTAAAACCAGGCAAAGAAAACAAGGAAGACTTCTTTAAACTCAAAGAATTTGTTTTTTCAGCAACATCTCAAGTGCCTCATGGAGTATCTATAAAAACAGCTGTTACCCAACAATTGCTTAAGGCTTAAAATAAAGGAAAACATTCCCAAGCCAACTCTGCACTCTAAATAGAAGCTGAAAAGACACAAAAATACTGAGGCCAGGATGGCAGCCTGATTTGAGGTTTTTTTTATGGGCCAAAACCCTTGTGGGCTCCCAAAGGTTTCCCTCCTCCTCGCTGTTGTTCTGCCACTCCGAATACACTGCCCAGGTGGTGGGAAGGAGGCCTAATGGACAGCCTGCTGGAGTCAGCACCCAGGCCAACAGGCTCTTCCAGGGGCAGGGACCGGGACAGGGACAGGAAGAAAATAAAAGCTGCTGCTAGCATTGGTCGGGGGTTGGAAAGGGCTGGAGCTGTTCTAAGGGCTTCACACAGGTTAACTCCTTTACAACAAGGCTTAGGTAGGTGCTATCCTGTTCTCCAGTTTACACATGGAGAAACTGAGGCAGAGAGCCATTCACTGATACATCCTGGGTCACTTAGATAATCCCAGCCTCTTATTCCTACATGTGCAAAAGAATCGCGTGGAAATTTCTGCAGCACTTTATGGCTGGTGAACAGAGGTCAAGAAAGGGGTGATGATAGAAGGAATTGACTGCTACTAAACACCTGGCAGGGGCCAAGTTTCTTGCTAAACATTCTACAGATCCTAGAAAAAAAAACAAACAAAACCCAATAGATAAATGTGCAGTACAAAGGTACTTAATGCTAGTGAAGTGTATTTTATTAGACATACTTTAATATAATTTTTAAAACTCCATCAGATAGCGCTCTGTGGCAATAGCTCCACAAGCATCCATTTATTTAAATTCTCTTGGCAGCTTTGGACAGCATGTGATGAAATAGAAGCAGGGCCCCTGGGGATCACTCTCGCGGGATCCACCTGCAGTTCATACCCTTGGCTAACACTGAGGTAGGAGTTAAAACATGGGAGCCAGAGCAAGAGTGACCATGCTGCACACAGGGAAACCCAGAGGAAAAGGGAATGCTGCCCGCCGGTCCACTCCCACCCCTGTAGCGACTCCTGCTTTTCACTTTTAATAACTCAAACTCCTACTTCCTGAGTGTTCTACTCTATTCTTTGTCTGAGACATTTAGAACCCGGAAACAACTCTCGGAGACTGTCTATTCAATAATGGTACTATTAACATTAACTAGTATTTTTAGTAATTGATGATAGAGATAATGTTATAGCCAGAAATATTGTTATTATTATGAGTTTAGGCTTTTGAGGCAGCCCATGTGGTTCCAAATTTCAGCGACAGCACCAAGCTGTATTATTATGGGCTGACTCTGCGTGTCTTTGCTCATTCATCAAAGTGAGATAAATAGTATTTCCTTCACAAGGCTCTCAAGAGGATTAAAATGAAACCATCAATTATAGATGCAATATCTGGCAAAGAGTAGTTTTTAAATAAAATACTAGGGCTACTGGTGAAGCTTTTCCAAGAAGGGAACTAAGCTAAGGGTGCTCTGTGATTTAGCCGTGGCCACAGAACTAAGGGAAAAGTGGAGACCGCCTGCGCTTGTATTGGCCATGGTGGAAGAACGTTCATAGGAGACAGTAGAGGGAAAACATCACAAACTTCAAACTGCCATGTCAGAGAGGTTTGGTCAGATCTTAGATCAGTGAAGGTTCTGCAGTCTTGCTAGGTGAGGACCTTTTCGATAAAGCTGTCGACCATTAAAGCTATCCACATTCTCACAGTAAAAATGTACACGGATGAAATGACAACAATGTACCCCCACAAGTTTCCTCATATTTTAAGTCCCTAAGCTTTTCCCCTCTCCATCTAAAGTCTCCCAGGAAGAGCTAGTATCTTGGACAAACTCACTTCCATTTTGCTGATTTTTTAAAAATTCTCCAGGAGGTTAGGCGGCAGCTCTTACATCTGTTAGTCTGATGTAGGGGCATGGAAGTATGAGTTTTTTACAAGCTTCCCCCAAGATTCTCATACAGGGAGCCCTGTGGAAATCACAGGTTTCTGGAACTTTCTCAAAATCATCCCTGAACACAGGATTGGCCCTAAAATATCATCCTACCTGAGGAGTCCAAAGCCCAGCCGATTCTCTTTCCACCTTTCACACTTCCCGAAAATACCTCCATGTGATTAAAAGCTTAAGACTTCAGAGTAGCTATGGAATGAGAATGATTCCACATAGCAAATGCACTCAGAGGAGTGGGCATGCTGGAAGAATGTGGTTATCATCTACTTTCCTCCCCATTAATCTATTTTTTTATATTTTCCAACTTCCTGTAAATAAAGGCGTGTTAGATCTAATGGCACATTTTTAGAAGTAAGCCTTAGGTTTAAGAATAGCTGTCCTCACATTTCAGTACCAAATTTAGAACATTTGTATTTTTCCTGGCTTATTTTTTAAAACAAAACAGATGAATGAGTAATCTGAAATAAATGTATTTGAAAGTGAACCAAACGATAAATGTGATATTTTGATGAACAAATTGGTGAAGAATTCTAAGTGCAGACCTAGAATTTCTGGGGTATCCTGTCACCTTTGTTGGGCATGGTGGGGACAGCCGCCGCTCAGATGACTTGATAAGGTGCCTGTGTTTGGATCTCTGGTAGTCTGGAAGAAGAAGGTCAGGAAGACAGAAAATGCCTGCGTCCTGGTCCCGGGAGAGCGATACAAAAAGAACAATGACCAGGGACCTCGCAGCTGGCTCACTCTGACCCACTTTTCAAACCCATTTATAATAATTAGCAATTGGAAAAAGCCCAATTGGGCAACAATACCAGGATGGCTAAACAAACTGTGGTCGATTAACTCAGATGGGATACTTCATAAAGGGAGACAATGGGGAACTCCAGGCTAGGTTGCAAATGTTTATACGACCTCATGTTAAGAAAATGAAACACAAATTAGTGCCTCAGAAAGTGAGGAAAAAGTGAAACACAAATTAGTGCCTGCGGACCTCAACAAGGCCTCTTTGAAAGCTTATCACATTAGCTTCTCAAGCAAGATGGAAAAATGAGGACTTCATTGTTTGTCAGAGAAAAGAACTGATGTCAAATTCTGGCTTCTTCAGAAACTAGCTGAAGGGAATTAAAGAAGTTAAAGGAAATCTTCTATTTATGTCAATAATACATTTCTGTTCTCAGAAAACTTTTGAAGCCTGAATTGGGAAATTACTTAGGTTTCATAAGGAGGATTCTTTTATCAGAGGGGATTAAAAATGTGGAAAAGCCCTAATGTATCTTGCTTTCTCAAGGTGCTCTTTCTGGATTTACTTGCAGCAATTCATTTAAGATTTCATGTTATTCTTTTCTTTCCAATTAAACCTGATTAAGGCTTTAATCACAGCTTTTGGCATTCTCAGTAAGTTCCATTTAATCATAATTTGCACTGATCATTAAACATTGAGTTCATTGTCACTAATATTGTGACTCAAGTGTTTCTCCACTCTTCTTACAAACCTAGTAATCATAAGTCAGGCACTGTGGGAGGAGTATTGCCACCAGCAGTCTTGTCTTGGTTCTGTATAAGATTTCTATTTCAAACATGCAGTGAAGAAAAAGCTCAAGTGTGTGTAAGCATTCTTTTTTATTATTTATTTATTTAATTTAAAGAGAATAAAACAAAAGAGGGCAGGACAGAGCACATCAGAACAGGACAACATAGTCAACACAGTACTTTACATTAAAACAACCAAACATTAACAGTAGCTATCTCAATATCTCTTTCTCTATTATAGTTAAGCATAGTTTAAAATATAACAATATCAATCATAACAAAATAGTATAAAACCATTCAAAGAGTGAAAGAATTACATGGCATTCTGAACTCAATAACAGAGAATGATCATGTGTACTGTAATATCTCATTTTTGATAAAAAAAATTTTGTTTATACTATCACACATATTCAAATCCCAATAGGACACAATGTGATAGAACCAATGGTAGTAGAATAGAAGCATGGTAGGACTTCTAAGAAGGATGATATTAAATCAGCAATAGCTGTCATAATGCTTTGTTTTCTTTAAAACAGCTGTTCATAGCATCACGCATGATATAGCAAAAAAAAAAAAAAACAGAATAAAACCATTCCAACTGATGAATGAAAACATTGAATGGGTTCAAAGCAATGAGATTGGGACTCGTGCTTACCATAAAATCTTATATACTCTTATCAACTCTCATACTAGGGAGACTATACTGTATTTATACATGTGAGTCTGGTTTATTTCACTTATGAGTATGGCCTCATGTCCATTTATTTATAAATATCCCAATGTGATCATTCTTTATAGCTGAGTAGTACTCCATTGTATAAAAATGCCACAACTTTTTATTCATTCCTCAGTTGATGGGCACTTAGGTTGTTTCCAAGATCTGGCTATTACAAATTATGCTGCTATAAACATGGGATAAAAAAGTTTACTTTGGCTACTGTTGATGTACAGTCATTTTAATGTAAAGTACTGTGTTGCCTATGTTGTCCTGTTCTGATCTGCTCTGTCCTGCCCTCTTTTGTTTTATTCTCTTTCAAATAAAAAAAAATTTAAAAAAAAAACATGGGTGCACATATATCACTGTGGTATGATGTTTTCAGATCTTCTGGGAATATGCCTAAAAGTGGAATAGCTGGGTCAAATGGGAACTACAAACCCAGCTTTTTGAGGAATCTCCAGACTGACCTCCACAGTGGTTGCACCAGTCTACATTCCCACCAACAGTGCAGAAGAGTTCCTTTTTCCCCAAAGCCTCTCCAGCACTTGTTGTTGGTAGTGTTTTCTATCTTGGCCATTCTTTCTGGAGTGAGATGGAATCTCAGTGTGGTTTTAGTTTGCATTGCTTTCATGACTAATGGTGATGAACATTTTTTCATGTATTTATTTGCCATTCGTATTTCTTCATCTGAGAACTGTGTATTCATTTCAGATGCCCATTTTTGGATTGGGTCTTTGAATTCCGAGGGTCTGATTTTTTAAAATTCTTTATATGTTCTAGACAGAAGTCCTTTGTCTGAGGGACAATCCATTAAGATTTTTTCCCATTTGTGGGTTTTCTTTACACTCTGCTGGAAATCGCTTTCAACAAGCAGAAACTCTTTAATAAGATATGGTCCCAGTTAATGATTCTGGGAAGTAATTCCCATGCAATTTGATTCTTGTTCATGAATTCTCTACCTACCCCTATATCTTCGAGGTTTTTACCTAATTTGCCTTCAAGCAGATTTAGTGTTTCTGTTTTAATATTTACATCTTTGATCCATTTAGATTTTAGTTTAGTAAATGCTGATAGGCATGGGTCTAGTTTTAATCCTCTGCATATGGATAGCCAATTTTTCCAGCACCATTTGTTGAACAGACTGTCATTCTTCCAGCAAACATGTTTGGCCCCTTTATCAAAGATAAGGTGGTTGAGTGAGTTTGTGGCTGTGGTTGTATCTTCCAATCTATTCCATTGATCTTCAGGTCTGTTTTTATTCCAGGACCATGTTGATTTTATTACTGTAGCTTTGTAGTATAATTTCAAATCAGGGATTGTGATGCCTCCTGCCTTGCCTTTGTTGCTTAGAATTGCCATTGCTATTCTAGGTCTCTTCTGGTTCCAGATGAATTTTAGGAGTGATTTCTCTAGATCTATGAGATATGCTAGTGGTATTTTGATTGGAATTGAGTTGAATCTGGGAATTTTGGGAGAATGGCCATTTTTACAATGTTTGTTCTTCCTATCCATGAACAGGGGATGTCTTTGCATTTTCTGAGGTCCTCTTCAATTTCTTTTTTCGGGGTATTATACTTTGCTTGAATAGCTCTTTTACTTCTTTCTTGAGATTGATTCCTAAGTACTTCATTTTTTTGGATGCTAGTGTGAGGGTATGGCTTCTCTTACCTCTCTTTCAGTATTTTTGTTGTTAGTGTATAGCAATGCTATTAATTTTTGAGTATTGACTATTTATCCAGCTACCTTGCTGAATTTATTTATTGTTTTGTGTATGTTCAACCATCCCTGCATTCCTGGGATGAACCCCACTTGGTCATGGTGTATAACCTTCTTGATGATTTGCTGTTTGCTAATATTTTATTGAGAATTTTTGCATCTATGTTCATCAGGGAGATTGGCCTATACTTCTCTTTTTTAGTTGAGTCTTTCTCTGGTTTTGGCACTAGAGTGATATTTGCTTGCAGGAATGATTGAGGCAGAATTGCTTACCTTTCAATTTCATTGAAGAGTTTCAGGAGTGTTGGAGTTAAGTCTTCTTTGTATTTCTTGTAGAATTCTGCAGTGAATCCATCTGGGCCTGGACTCTTCTTTGTAAGCAAGGACTTAAATACATTTTCAATTTCAGTAATAGAAATTGGGTTATTCAGCAGTTTTACATCTTCCTGATCCAGCTTTGGTAGTTCATATGTATCTAGGAATTTGTCTATTTCTTCAGTGTTATCGAACCTATGAGAGTAGAGATTTTCAAAGTAGGTGTTGATGATCTTCTGTATTTCCACTGAGTCTGTAGTAATTTCACCTTTCTCA
>PVJX010049621.1:0-11023 GCA_004027295.1 Dolichotis patagonum
GGAGTGGTTGTGGGGCACAGGAAGCCACCTCCTCCTCCTCCTCCTGGGCCCTGCAGGGTACGAGGGATGAGGCCAGGCCCACGGCAGCCAGTCTCACCAGCGCATCTGGAGGGGGGGCATGCCTGCAGTGCCATTCAGACCCCGCGATGCTAACGGTGACGTCTTCAGATGTCAGCGAGAACAGGGAAACAAAGCCATTTTAGGAACAAAATCAGGAGCCTGCCTGGAGCTGCGCCAGCACGGCCCTCCTCCGGGGAGCCTTGCTACAAACCCCAGTGGGAAGGGGTAGACGGCCGTGTGTGTGCCTGGGCACTGGCAGCAGAGCGAGGCCCCTCGGGGTGGAATGCCCGGTCATCTCTGTCTCTGTAGACCAGAGACTCGGTGCGGAGTTGGGGCGGCCAGCACCCGGCAGGCTGAATCTGGGGGGGCCACCTCTGCCAGACCTCCCTTCACCCTCTTTCCTCTTACTCCTCCTCTCCTCGGCAAGAGTGTCTCACCCAGGAGGTCTCCCTGAGTGCCCTCTGTGCCACAGGCTCCCCCCATCTCCCAGGGGTGCCCTTCTTGAAGACCCCTGGCCCTGCCACCCACCAGCCACCACCCTGAGAGGGGCAGACACTCACTGACACATGAGGAGCGGACTCCAAGGTTTCCAGCGGGAGCTCACGTGCAGGGGGTGCTGTCTGTCTCTCTGGCCCGCTGGCAGCTGGGCCAGAGGACAGACACCGCTGCTGGAGCCTCAGGCAGAAGGTTCTGGGCTGGAGGGAGGGGACGCTGGGAGGGGATGATGGGCAACCCTTTGAGGCACCACTGGCCAGCCCAGGATTTGCACTGCTGTGAACACCACCTGTGGTACCCATGTCACAAAGATGCTGGCCGCAAGTGACCTGACACTCAAAGTGGGTGGCAGATTGGAGACTTGGCCAATCCGTCTTGGCCTTCAGGAAGGGTTCCACGGAAAAGGGGCGCTGCTCGCCAGCCCATCCTCTGGGGGTGGAGACGCCCTCCACAGTCCTGGCACAGACCGCAGCACACACACTGCCTGGCACGCGCCTGTGGAAGGGAGACAAAAATCCAGGACTCTCGTGGCAGCCTAGCACGCAGTGACGGGAAAGAAACACACTGAGTTGATTAGCAGTAAGACTCCTTTGGGCCTGGGCTCCAGGATGAGAACCAGGTCCAGCCTGAAAGCAGAGTCATGTAGACTGCGTTTCCTGTGGTGTTCCGGTCAGATCTGTGTTTATACAAAGTCACATGTTACAGTAAATATCAGTGTTCAAATACCGCACGGTCCTGCAGGACAGCCAAGGAGGCGCAGGTGGTCAGGCTCAGTGACCCAGGACGCAGTCTCTCCGCGGCCTCACGCCCCAAGTGAAGCCTGCAAGAGACGTAGGCTTGCAATGCAGCCACCAAGGAATAAGCATGGTTTGGCTAGAAATGTCCTTTTTTGACTGCTGGAAATTTTTGGTGGCTACACACAAAATTTAAAACACGCATGCGGTCATCCATCAGCCCGTGCAAACAGCGCAGCATCTGGAATGCGCAGGGCAAGCGTCGAGGTGTACGGGAGATTTCAGTAACGCAAGCAGAAAGGAAGCAGGTTGAATGAGGCAGACAGTTATAAAACTGTCGGGAGTCTAAAGGGCAGAAGACGCTTCCACATTGCCATTCTGGGGAGCAAACCTCTGGTCTCCAAGGAGACCTGGCTGCCGCAGCTCAGGGAGGAGACAGTGTGTGCTCCTCGCTCTGCGCACTGCAGCTGGGCTCCAAGGACGCGAATTTACCAACAACCTCGACGAGCTGTGTTTGTTCTTCCAGAATATAACATTAGCCAGACACTTGGCACAGCGCTGCCATGACAGGATTCTGGGCTCTTAGCAGAACATACAGTTGGTTTCTCGGTAACAGGGACAGTCTTTCCACGCGACCGTGACACAGAATTTTATTTACATGAGCTGCAGGGGGTGTGGTGTCTGGGTAGCAGGAAAGAGCATTTTTTTAAAAAAAAATTATTTGCGTACTTATGAAAAAAAAAGTCCCCAGCCCAGCTCTCTGCTGTGTGAATCAAGAAATGAATGCTGTTTCTGAGGAAACTAAAACGGCTCTGAATTCCCTGGCAGGCAGATTGGATTCTAACCCCACAGAAGAGGATACCATGGGATTTCGCTTTTCACAGGACTTCAGTGGCATGATCCATCTCTGCACTGGCTTACAGGCTGCAGACCTGCATTTTTATGCAGATGGACTCCTTTTGAGGCAGGGCCGGTCCTGGATTGCAAGGCCCCCTCTGCAGGGCTTGTGCAGCCTCCAGGGACAGGGCCTTTGCCACAAGTGACTTCTCTGCCGCGGGCACAGCGCCATGGGCACCCCTTCCAGTAGGCACCGGAGGGACAATGCCACGGGTGCCTCTGACCAGTGCCGCAGCTCTGGGGACTGGTCATGAGAGCCAGGAATAACGGCTGGAATCTTCCCTGGGGTTTTGGATTCCCCAACCCAGGCGATCTTAACCAGGGCCTTGTGGCCCACGCCTGTAACCCCAGCCCTCCAGAGGCTGAGGCAGGCAGGTCCGGGTGAATCTGAGGCCAGCCTGAACTGCGCAGGGGGCAAACAAAAGTAATTTATTTAGTTTTCAGGGCAGTGTAGCTGCATCCATGAACAACTCACCGGCTTCATCGGAAAGGGTCTCACAGTTTGTGAGCACGAGAGAGGCCAAGGGGAGTGAAGTGCGGGGATTCTCGCCGAATCCGCCGCAGGTTCCGGGTCTCTCTGAAAACACCGTGCCCAGCAAGCACTGCCACCTCCGGGGATCCCCACCCCTCTCCGCATTTCTATTAGCCAGGAGCTCGTCAGCGAGCAAACAAAACAGGCCTTGGTGAAATCCTTCCAAAGGACACGGTTTAGCAAATAAGCAGCTGCTGGGGGCACTAAGTCAGGTGTCCGGTTCCGGCTAATTACTGTCCAGGGCCGTGGTTCTGATTCTGGCGCACTTGATCGCCAGGTGCTGCTTCTGGATGTTGCTAACGCATGGCGGCCCGCACTCACCCCAGCTCAGCGATGAGGACTGCGGCCAGGGGAGTGGGGAGGGGAGCCCGCGCCTCTGTCCTCCCCAAAAGCAAGGTCCCGGGCGCCGGTCCTCGGGGCCTCGGCAGTGCCCGCTCCGGCTCCGCCCGCCCCCAGCCGCCTCGCCCGGGGCTCCAGCCCGGAAGGTGGAAGGTGCGCGCGATGCCGCCCCGCGGGTCCCTGGGGCGCCGCGCCGGCTTTACTCACCCAGGAGTAGCCAGAGGCCGCGCCGCGGGAGGCCGCGCAGCGCCCGGGCCATGGCGAGCGGAGGAAGCAGAGCCGCCGAGCGAGCGCCGAGCCGAGCAGAGCCGCAGTGCGCCGCGCCCCGCGAGCACGAGGACTGCGCCGCGGACGGGGACGCGCGGGGGGCGCGCGCGAAGGAGGCGGCGCGGCGCGGCCCAGCCCACTGCGGCTCGGCTCCCGCGGGCGGCAGCACCTGCGGGGCGGTGGGGCGCGGCGCGCGGGCCCCGCAACCCGTGAACCCCTGAGCTCCCGAACCTCCGAGTCCCCGGAGCCGCTGAGCCCCCGAGTCCCTAAGCCCCTGAACCCAGAACCCGCGTTCGCGAGCGGGCTCGGGGCTCAGGGCTGCGCACCGCCTGCCCGGGCCTGGGTCGGGGCCGGAGCGCGCAGGGTCCCGGAGGGGCGGTGGGAGGCTGCCCGGGCCTGCGGGCTCCGACTCCGGCCCGCGGGACCGGAAAAGCGCTCGCGTGGAGGTGACGGGCCGGGGCGCGGAGCTGCGGGTGGGCGGCGGGGCGTGCGTGGGCGTTCTGTGTGGACGACGCGGAGCTGCTGCGGTCCCGGCGGGGGCGGGTTCCGAGGCTCCGGCCTCACCTAGGGACGGAGCCCAGGAGCGCGGGCTTCCGGGCGGCGGCACCGCCGCGGGGCCCGTCCGTCTTGGGCGGCAGAGGCAGCACTGCAGCGGGACCGCCGTCTCCGCCGCGGAGCCCGAGGCCGAGGCGCTGCCGCCCCCTGCTGGCCAGGTCCAGTTGCGGCGCGCTGACCGCGGGCCTGCCCTGGCCGTGAGCGGGCTGCACTGGCACCCTTGGTGGCCTGCCCGTCCCCGGGGCAGGTGGCCCACAGCGAGACCGGCTCGCGTGGCGGGGAGGGCAGCGGCCTCTCTCCGCGGTTCAGTTCTCAGAGACCCCGCTGGGGCCGGCTCCACAGCGCTCGTGCACACCGCATCCTCCGCTGCAGGCGGGCGTGGGCAGCCGGCCCTGCTCTGCCCTGCAGACAGCTCATGGACAGCTGGTGACCGCGCCGCAGGAACACGGGGAGGGGACGCGCGCCTCAGCCGGGCCGGGGCACGGGGCTGGGCCAGCACGGGGGGGGGGCGCAGCACGGGGACGCGGGCGCGGGATAAACTGCGCAGCTGGTCCATCGAGCTCCGCTTTTCCAGAGATCAGGAGGCCACGCCGGCACCTCAGGGGCTTGTCTGAGGCACTCGCGTTTCTTCTCTGTCACAGGCAACATTAGACCCCTGCGCTTCTAGGAGCGTCAGGCAGCCTTCCGTCCGAGGGTGGCAGGGCCCAGAGGCCAAAGGCTGGACTGCCCTCGGGGCAGCAGGACACCAGCTCCAGGGACCTGGCCCACACTTCTGCCAACCTCAGCGGACGCTTCCGGTCACCACGAAGAAAGGCTAGGCTTATTTTCCTGCCTTCCCTGCAGAAACATGGACAATATATATGAAACGATAGTTGTCACAGCAAACGACAGGCAGTGTGGAGAGCCCCCCGGAGCTTCCACCCCACACGGGGAGGAAAGCCGGGCGCCTGCGCTGGCAGGGAGAGCAGGGGCTGCCGGGAGAAGGCACTAGGGTGACCCAGGGTCCCCTGGAGTCTCTGCACACTGCCGGGCCTGAGGCAGGAAAGGACCTCACTCCAGACGGCAGCAGTTCTGGTTCCCGCCAACCCCACGGGAAATATCCTGAAGCACAGAACGCCAGAGACCAGTTAGAGGACTGCTTCAGTACTCGTGGAAGGTGACACGCGCCACACTGGTGCCACCTAGCACCACTTCAAAGCAAGAACAAGATCCGCCATCGCTCAGGCACACATCTCCGGCATCAGCATTCCGGTAGGCTGAGGCAGGGTGACTGTAGGTTTGAGTCCAGCCTTGTAGCAGGACACTTTAAAAAAAATTTTTTTTTTAGCAAAAACTGACGTTTTTTAAATTTTTGTGTGACACTCATATGTGGTACCTAAAAAGTTTGAGGGACAAAAATGTGAAAAAAACGTGTTCCATTACGTTCCATCGTTATGGGCATTTCAAAAGTATGACGGGGCACTGAAGCCTTAAAAGGGCCAAGGAAATAGCTGTGTGTGAAGCCGGGGTTCAGTTTCCAGTGTCCTTCTCCCGCACATCAGAGGATTCCTAGGTAACAACGACATCTTGTGACAGTTTAAAACACACGTGCACACACACGCACACACAGAGACACACACACAACAAAGCATGGAAGCGCCACGAAGCCACCGGTGTTTACTTTCTCTTGCCATTACTTGAAAAAATCAACTCAGAACGCTGAGGCAGGAGGACTGAACACAGCAAGACTCTTACCTCAAAAAGAAGGGCTGCAGGTAGTTCAGCGTTCCCTGGGTTCAATTCCCAGTACCACTACCAAAAAAAGAACGCAAAAAAAAAAAAAAGCAAAACTTCTAGGAAAGCTACGTGTAGACACACAGCAAGCGAGCTCCCAGTTACAAAGGCAGACAGCGCGGGCACAGCGGTGACACCCGGCCAAAGCCCTCTCAGCCCGTGCCCGGACGAGCGCTTACGGGACATGTGGCACAGATCCTAAGACGGGGTACTGGGGTGGGCACGGGGCCTCTGGGAAGGCTCAGCAAGAGATGGGGAGCACGCGCTGGATAAGCCCCGATTCGAAGGCCTCATACCGATACCTAAGCCACACCCGCCAAGCGCAAAGGCCCTGAAAGTCAAGAAGACACTCAGGACCGTTCTGGGCCTGCAGGGGAACGCGGTCACCGAATGCAGCAAGGGACCCTGCGCTGGACTCTGGATGGCGGTTCCGCCGGCGGCACTGGGGAGCGGCGTGGGGTGTGCGCCCACGGTCCCAGGCTCTGCAGCTTCTCTAAGGGCCTGGGTGGTCAGCACATGCGAACTGCCGTTTCCGTTTCCTAGTCCGCGTCCAGACGGTGTGCGTGCGTGGGCGGGAGGGGAGCCCGCCAGCCCGCAGCGTGAGTGGTGGGGGACATGGGGACCGTGCGGCCAGGGGCCTCGCGTGCCCACGCTGCTCTGCACGCGCGTCCGTGTGTCTGCGGGTGCTCACGCGGCGAGAGTCTGGGCAGAGGCTCCCTGGGTACCTTCGGAGGCGGAAGCGCCTCTGCTCACGGCCTCTCCCCGGCTGCTCCGTTCCCTCTGCGGGTGCCCTGGAGCCCAGTGCGAGCCAAGGACCGTCCCCTGAGCAACGTGAGCGGTCCCCCGGCTGCTAATTGGCAGGACTGCTGTTACACAGGCAGCTAGAGCCGCTGGCGGCCTTCTCGTGGACAGACTGACGCTGCGCAGTCCTCAATCAGATGTGTTCATTTTCAGTTTTTTGTGCTCTACATTGAGTTCTGTTTTTACCGTTTGTAAGGAAGTGTCCCCGGCCTTATATGCTGTCCTGTACCCTATCTGATTCCTAGAAATATTGAGGCCTGATTCTTAGAAATACTAGAAATATTCTGCGACATATTGAGGCACTCACAGAAGAGCAGCAAAAATAGAACACATAAAGTAAAACAAGGCTATTACAATAACGAGCAAGTGACCTCCCCAAAAGATGCACCCCACGGCCAGGGCAGATACGTCTCATCATTTTGCAGACCAGGCCTATCACGGCTGACAAAGTTGGAGTAGGAGCCTGAAACCCAAAACCGCTTCAGCGGCCGACTCTGCATGAGCAGTACACTATTAATCTGCTGCCGGCCTGGCGCTCGGCCTTTTGGAAGTAAGAGTTAATATCCATGATACAAACAACAGACACTCATCTATACACCCCACGGTCACTTTGCGGTCAGGGCACAAGCTCTGTGTCTGTAGGTGCAGCTGGAGATTTACACACACACACATACACACACACACACACACACTCCAAATTCAGGTGAAGATACACAGAATCTGTGAGCAATCTTGTAGTGTTGCTATTTCCTGGAGACAGCAGTGTCCTATATTACCTTTCTCTTGCTGATGAAACACAGCAAAACAAACTTTATTAATAGACGCCCAGAGGCCATAGGTCAGGTCAGATGCAGGTCCCTGGGCTAAGCAGCCAGTGTCTGTGGTGCTGGGGGAGCTCCTGCCACCTTGATTTTTGCCCGTTCCCGGCCAGCAGGAGTGGGTTGGATTTATGCATGGCCATTTCTTCAAGTCCTCTGCCCAGACAACCCAGGAGCACCTCCCCTTCTCCAGGCCAAACAGGCTGTGCCCCTTCCACGCAGCTGCCCTGTGATCTGCAGAGGTTGCTGGATCCTTTTGTTCTTGAGGGAGAACTTATTTAAAAACCCTGAAATTTATAGTTTCAAATTATCTTTTCTGTGTTTTCCCACAATCAAACATAGTCTTATGTTTTCTATTGTTTCGGTTTTTTTGAGACAGGATCTTGCTTTGTACTTCAGGCTGGCCTTCATCTCACTGTGTAGCCCAGGGTGGCCCTGAGCTGGTGGCGATTCTCCTGTCTCAGCCTCCCAAGTGCTGGATTACAGGAATGCACCAGTTTCCTAAAGTTTCTGATGCATGATAATTACATTCATCTTGAGAACTGGTGCACCTCTAAAGCCCTTTCTACCGCCCCTTCCTCTCCTCTTCCACCTCCCATGTCCAGGTCCTCTGCCTAGCTCCCCAAAGCCTCTTCCTATCATCTTTGCTGTTTTGGGTTTCCTCATAGCAGAGAAACCATGCAGTTTAGCCTTTCGTGTCTGATTCACTTCGCTGAGCATTATGGTATCAAGATGCATCCATTTCCCTAGAAATGACTCCGCTTTCTCAGTGATTCACACCAACCCATTAGACTCTCCTTCACCAAGGGTCGCTTCTCACGTCCCCCAGTACTGGCTCTTTACAGGGGCGGTTGTGCGACACGTACGCCTCTCACAGTTCCTCTCCCGGTCCCTCTTCTCTTCATCTTCATCCCTCACAGTCAGGCAGACCTCGCCCTCGCACTCCTGCCCAGGCATGAACGTAACTTCTTCATTCTTTCTTTTTTTTTGGTACTGGGGATAGAACTCACGACCCTGCGCTTGCCAGGCAGGCGCTTACACCACTGAGCTAAATCCTCAACCCCATATCTTCTGTCTTGATTTTTCTCATTTTATTTTACTCTCTTTCCTTTTTCTTCTATTTGTCAGCCTATTCTTCATCACTACTCTTACTGGTTGTTCAGAGTTTCAAATTCTTTTTTTGGTGCCAGGGATCAAACTCACAACCTCATGCCTGCCAGGCAGGCGTTTATGCCACTGAGCTAAATCCCTGGCCCGAGTTTCAAATTCTTTCCAGGTTTGTTTGTTTTGTCTTCCCGAGTGCTGGGGTCACAGGTGTACGTCACCACACGCGGCTAATAGGCCAGTTTTAAATCAAGTATTGCCAGACGATCCTTCCTTCGGTACCATCAGTCCTGACACTAGGACTAGTCCCGGTGCCTGGAGGAGGCGGGGCAGGTGGCTGCACAATGCACCACACCCACAGCCAGGAGCACGCGGGGAGAAGCCCGCTTACTGCGGAGAGGGCTCCTGGCCACACAGCTCTTTCTGCCCCAGCTGATGGACAGCCTTCGGCACAAGAATCAGGAGAAAAGGCAATGAGATGTCCCCCTAAATTCTTAACTCCCCCAAAGCTGGTTTTACAGGTCCTGAAGTGGATGAATTTCCAGAGAACTCAAGAAATAGCTGCACTGTTTCTGACTGATCAGAGGGACCCACAAGCAGTCGTCAGAAGGCGTCACTACGATGGCCAGTGCATTCAGAGGTCTCTGTTCTCCTGCACACCGTGAAGGACACTGTCGCAGGGCACAGTACTCTGGCCCGGCAAGCATTTTCTTTCAGGGCTGGGAAACCTCATCCCAGGCTCTCCTGGCCTTTAAGAAATCCGCTGTTACGCTGATGTTTGCCTTTGAAGATGTCTGATGTTTCTCTAACAGCCTTCAGTAGACTTTGTTCTCCGTTTCTGGGATTTTGGCCATGATGTGGTGTGCAGAGGTTCTCCTGTGGTCCTGTCTGTTTGGGGGTTCTAACTGTCCCATTTGCCTGGGGTCCATTTTTCTCCCTAGATTAGGAATATTTTCTGAAATCTCAGTGAATACATTTCTATACCACTGAATTTTTACTCTAACTCCTATTCGGTGTAGCACTCAGCACTTTAGCCAGAGTGATCGTTAAGAGAAATACAAAAGGGGTAAGAACAGGAAAGGAGAGGTGGTGATTCCTCAAAAAACTAAAAATGGAAACTCCGCCAGACAAGCTGGGGCGCGTCCAGGGTGCTGTGGTTCCGGGCGTGAACCCCATCAGGCCGAGCTGTGCTGTTTCTGGGCGTGGCCCCAGAGGAGCTCCAGGTGCCGCTGAGCACTGTGCGCTACACGTATGTCATGTCCACAGCCGGCAACTCACAGCGGCTGAGCTTTGCCAACGGCGGGATGACTACGGCAGACTGTGATGTCAAGTGAAGTAAGTCTGACACGAAGTTAAATATTGTGTGGCTTCCCTTGTGAGAAATCCAAAATACAAATTAATCAAAGAGTAAAATGAAGGAGCAACTGTGGGAAGCAGGGGGACAAAATGTCTGGAGATGGAAAGAGGGTCAGAGGGAAGGGGAGGGGAGCAGGGGACAAAGGCACTCACAATGATTAGGAAAATACATGTGCAATAAACGTCAATTCCTAAAATGAATGTATCACACAGTAGTTTTAAAAACCCCACTGCACTTGCAGGAAGTATTGTTTGTAGTGGAGCTATACATTAACTACGTGTATTGTATGTAAGTATACCAGACATAAATGTTAAATGGGTAATTTTTCACCTGTACTGGTACACTTTAGACAATGGTCACACTCCTCATAGGGAATTTGCACCTGTACATGAGATATCTTGCTTTTTTCTGATTTGCCTGCCCTCTCTTCACCTTCCTTATTTACAAAAGTGGTTTTTATTTTCCCTTGTCCCTCCTCCCCTTCGGACATGTTTTTGCATTTCCCAGTACTATTATCCTTTTTTTTTTTTTTTTTGGTACAGGGGATCAAACTCACAACTGCGTGCTTGCCAGGCAGGCACTTATGCGGCTGAGCTAAATCCCCGGCCTCTTTCGTCCTCATTTACACTTCTGGTTTCTCACACTGGAGAAACAGTGTGGTATTTATGCGTCTGACTTACTTCACTTGGAAGTATGGTCCAGGTGCAGCCGCTTAGCTGAGGACGTCTCAAGCTTCTCCTCCTTCACGGCAGGGTGGGGCCGAGTGTATAAAACCCCACGTCTTCTCCATCTGGTCACTGACTGACAGGCCTCTGGGCCGTTTCCAGAGTGCAGCTGTCACACTCGGTGCCACCAGATGGGGGGTGCGTGCAGCGCTGGGGTGCAGTGCTCTTAATTCTTTGGGGAAGACACCCAGGGGAACAGCCAGTCACATGGGACTAGTTTTGGTCTTTTGAGGAATCTCTACTGTAAACCCAAATACTGTAATGCCTTTTCTTGTCCTCCTTATGGCTGGAGAATTTTATTTGGAATCCCACTGAGGCATTATTGGAATCCTGGTGAGTTAATTCCAATCTACCACCTCCAGTGCAGCCCATGCGGGAAGACAGGCACTAAGACATACGCAGTTCCGGGCAGCCGAGGGGTTGGGTCTGGTCCAGGTGAGGCTACACGGAACAAAGGCCCTGATCCAGAGCCTCCCCCAGAATTTGTTATTTCATGAAGAAGGTGATGGGGCTCAAGGACGAGTGACGATGGGGTTCACGCAGGGAGAAGGGTACGCAGAAAGACC
>PVJX010049622.1:0-10993 GCA_004027295.1 Dolichotis patagonum
TTATGCTGGCCGGGCGGCAGCCTTTTTGCTGACTCTTGGTGTGTATGTCCCTTTATTTTCTCTTTACCTGCAGAACCCCTACACTCCTTTCCAAGATCTTTTTATATGAGATCTCTGCTAATTGGCCTATAACAAATCTGACTGGTCGATTTCTAGTGTAAATTCTAAGTTTGTAAGAAGTTATTTAATTAGGTTTGTTTAAGGCTATGTTTGAGTACACTCTGATTTTGTAAGATGTTTGTCAGTCTGTCCATGTATCTGGTGTCTGTTTGTCAAGCACTTGTTGGAAGTTGCTGAGCTAGTGATCACATGTGTAGAGCAGAAAGCAAAAATGCTTGTACAGGGGTGCCTAAGTGGCACAGAAGACTTGGGGAACGCCCTGAGGGCACAGGCTCAGGTGAGGTAGTTTAGCAAAGAAGCGTGGTATGAGTACATCAATGTCCCCTGGGGAACTTGGAGTGTTCTCACGGACTCCAAAGGGCTGTGTGCTTGTTTCTGTATTTGTGTGAATCTGTACAGATCATCTGTCTACATCTGTCCATTTGTCTGCTCTGTGAACAGCTGTTCCTTTCGAGCTCGATTTTTCTCTTTTTCCATTTTTGGACTGTTTGATCAAAAACTCATTTGGGTTGTGAATTTACAAAGCATGCTTTCACCTTAGTTGCCAGCTGGTCCAAATGACACAAAGATTGGGTATATTAGTATAATATGTTATTTATCATGGACTTGAAAGTCTCATTTAGGAAAGAAAAATAATGTTAGGATAAATAACAAAATCCCTTGGGTTGGGATTGTTGGTCAGGATGCTGACTGATAAATAAGAAAGCAGTTGCCTGGTAACATATTTAACCAGTTTTTGTTTATTGATTGGAGAGCCCAATAATCTCCATGGCCTTGTAAGAGACACTATAACTAAAAGTTATAAAATATATTATTGTTATATATTCACATCAGTCATTATCCAAAAGAAATAGTAAGTTTTTTGGTTTGAAAATGCCTGTGCAAAGGTTTCATATGGCTGTGACAGTTGATTGCTATCAACTTCGTGATGTATTGGATATATTCATGGTTCTGGATGCACAGGTCTCCCAGGTTGTAAATCAGGGATAACTTATGCTAATAGACTTCTGTTTCATGTTCAGAACTCTGCTGATACCAAAGGGCTTGTGAGAGTCACATTCCACTAAAGGTCAATCAGTTAGATAGAAACTTCTTGTGTTAGATAAAGGTGACTGACTAAAAGGGATATTTTATGTCCTAATGAAAATCTGGATTATTGTAAGAATGTCATGATACAATAATATGTATGGCTTTGATTTCTGCTCTATGTAAAATATGTAACTGTTAATACTATAGATATTCAAATGCTAAAATATCCATGGGTAGTAGAAAATAAGTTTCATTTAATTTTCTAAGGTGCTTCATGTTTAGATAAGATAGTAGTGTTAAGTTTACTGCCCCTAATATTCTGTATTGTTATCAATTGTTTCTTCTGGATGTTCAACAACTGAGGTTTAGAGACCAAAAAGTAGAGATGGATGGGCTAAAAGGATAGCCAATATTTTGGCCCCAGCCCTTCAAGGTTAGTGGGGACCCGGGACATAAAAGAACCTCTGCTTGTGTCATCCTCAGATACTCAGTGAGTCCTTGGTCTTATCATGAAGATGATGAGACCACAGAGGAAAGTGATCTTCAATGTCAGGTGTGCCTAAGGAGAGTCACCAGGAGAAAACTCTCCCCAGCTTTCATAGAAAGCACTTGGTCAAGCAATGGCTGTGACTCATCCAGATGGGTGACACCAACAGAAGAGCCAAGAGGTGCTGTGCGAGGTTGTAAGATAATTCCTGAGGAGACCTAACTGACCTTGATAGGAAGTAAGAACCTGACTGTATTTAATGCAGGTCTCATCTTGGTCTTGAACCCCCTGCAGAAAGGTATGACTTCCCGAGGTGCAATGCCATGGAAAACGCTGGCTGTAGGGGAAGCTGGGATCACTAACACCCGCTGACAATTGTTGGCTACGCTGGTGACTGACTGCTGTTGTGAATTGATGGACTGTGTGGAGTTTACATTGTGGGAGTTCTGCCAACACAGCTCCTCCAGCTTCAGCTGGCCTCCTATCCTGTGTATCAACAAAACAAAAAATAGGAATATGTTGAGAGTGCTGAAGCTGAATACGTGCGCAGGGCTGTGGCGTGGCCCAGGCATGATTGAACTGAGGATGAGGAGACGCCTCAGGGGGGCAAGACAGGCCACAGCTGAGGCCACCTGGAGACTTTCTGGGTAGTTTTCCTTAATTAGCACCATCTGTTGCTCTGAGGGGTCCCTGAAGCCCACCCAAGAGCCTGCTCAGGTTTCCCCCATTGTCCACTCAACTCCTTGCTTGTTCTGATTAAATTCGGGCTGTGGCTGGCAGAGTTATGAGCTCTGCCGAGGGTCTCACTCCTCCTGCAGCCCTAAAGACCGTGCTGCCTTTCTCATTCCTTTGTACCTTTGCTGTGCACCCATTTGGGGGACTGAGGATCTAGACACAGACCTCAACACACATTCCCACCATGCTGATACTATCCACTCTAAGGTCTTCAGCAGAGGGTGAACAGTCTACCCAATCTTGGACTTTTATCCTTCAAATCTGTGAGCTAAATAAACCTCTTTTCTTTATAAAAGTCCTACCTCAGGTATTTTGTTATAGCAACAGAAAATGAACTAAGACAGTGACCTAAGGACACTTAAGGATAGTGTCCTAGCCTGGCTGCTGCACTGTCTCTAACTGGCCAGGTGAAAAGTAAGAAGAGATCACAAGGATTACTTTCAGAGCTACTGGGAAAACCTTTTGTTTAATACTACATGTAGCTGACACAAAGTTCAGCATGTGCAAACAAGCATGGTCCAAGTTTCTTCAGGTGGTAAAATTATGGAAATGTCCCAAAGAAGATCCTGTAAGTTTTTTTTAAAGATGCTAAAAGTTTTTAAAGGGATCCCATAAGATTCTTCACACATCAAATTTCTGGGAAAAATGGAAGTTTTCTTAAGTAGATAGAGTTTACCCAGACAGGCTGAAAATACTTGCTGGCGGGTTCAAACTTCTCCAACTCTGTGAGAGGTCTTAGGTTGAGAGAAGAAACAGCTGACTATTTTGTAGAGTCCTGGTTTCATGTTCCAGGTGTAAGCCACAGGGATTGAAATGTAAAGCTCTTTTTCAGAGGCCAGCTTCCTGAGAGGAGGATTTGAAGTGTGGCTTAAATACTCCTGAGTCACTGTGCATGCGTCACGATGTCCTAAGTCATATGTGGTTTCAGAGTCATTAATGACCCAAACTCCAAGCACCTGGCAATATGGAGCAAAGGAGAGATTTCGGTGTTAAGAGTTATCAAAACGCATCCAGAGCCTTCAGCAAAAGCTGTGGTGTGTATTTTGAGATTAAGCAATTGCCCATGTGGGTGGGAAAGGATGAATTTAAGTGACAAAGGTCCAGATGGAGCAAGATATGAGATGGTGGGGGGGGCATTCATAGGGAAAGACTCCTGAGACAGCAGGGAAGACTCTTGGGTTCTTGCTATTAACAGAGTCAATTCTGGAAAATGAGAAGGAGGAAAATATTTTTCTACAAGCTTTTAGAAATATAAAGCCTTGAATGAGCTGGAATTCTGACCCCTAGAACTGGCCTTTGTGGCCAATGCTGTCACATCAAGACATCTGCTGGCCTTAAGAGACTGAGAATGGTCCAGTCCCATCCCTAAAATTTATGTTCTCTTGGTCAGCGCTGCAAGGTCCTGTGGAGTGTGTGCGTCCAGGATTGCACTCTATATCAGAGAATGGATGGCTCTCTAGGAAGGCATGTTTAGTTCTGGAAAACCAACAACTTGCATAAGAAAAAAGGGGCATGGCCTGTGGGTTTTTGTACAGACAGCCCTCATGCTTGCATGAAGTTTCCATGTGAATGTGCAGTCTGACTCCTCTTCCCCAGGAGCAGTAAGGGTCTTGGGCCAAGGTGGAGATGCATAGAGACAGACCAACAGGTTTTGTGGACACAGAGATGAGAATCAGGTCACCATTTGTCCTCTGGGGCATGGGGTGTCACACGGTCCTGCAGTATGCAGGGTATGTGCCAGGCCAGTAGAATTTCTTGAGAAGATTTTATGTGGGGTGAATGAAGTTGGCACAGCCACTGAGATGTGTCCTGGTCTGGCAGAAATGGCAATGCAAGATGGTCCTCACGAGGACAGGCCCCAGCCCCTTCCATGTTTTGTCTTTTTTTGGTGTAAGAAGGTTTGCTAAAGCAGGTAACTCACTGGTTTCTTGTTTGGGAAAGCAAATGAAGTCTATTCTCTTCCTCTCTTCTAGAGCTTATTCCGGGGAACTCCACATCTGCACCCTGATAACCTTCATTCCTAAGGGCCTCAGTGCCTGGGAAGCAGAAGAGTTTGGAAGAGAAGGTGTTTTCTTCAGTGAGATGCAGTTTTGCTCGTGTTGTCATCATCAAGTCTCTGTCCTTACACTTCTCCAATCATAGTACTATGAGGAAGAGTCCAAGAAGATCAAAATGTGCCTAGATTTCCACTTGGTTGCACAGGACATGGCCCTCTAGGAGCTCTGTTTCTTACTCAGAAGCGTTTAGAGTTTCAGGGTACTAAATGTACTTCATATTATCCAATGGCAATAGTTGGGAAGAATAAAAGGGGGAAAATCAAATTTTGTCCGTTGCTTTTATCAGATAAGGCGGCTATCCCAGTCATCCCTGGAAGTGGGTAATGGAGGTGGCATCTGGCAGCTACAATGTGTTAAAAGTCCTCTGGTACTTTTGCCAGGATAAGAGGAGCAGAAGATGTGGCCGGAGTACTACTGGAGAGAGCTGGTGCTGGGTCTCCCCGCACTGGCTGCTGACACTGAGAGGCCTTCGCTGATGCACAACACAAAAATGTAAATCATCAAGGGTCTCGGAAGAGAATAATCATACAGATTGAGGAGAAAATTCCAGATACACTGCGAATCACTCCCAATTTTCTTTTTAGCAATCTTGTCTTAGTCCATTTTTTGCTACTGGAGCAGAATACCTAAGGCTGCATGATTTATGAAGCACAGGGATTTATTTGACTCATGGTTCTGGAGGCTGGAGGTCCAGGTGCATGGCACTGGCATCATTCAATGAAGGAAGGCAGAAGGTCAAGCGTGGGCAAGTTTGTTTTCTAACAAATCTATTTTCTTAGTAACTACCCAACTCCAGTGAGAACAACGTTAGTCCACTCACGGGGGCAGAGCTCACAGCCCCTGCTCACTTTGTTATTAGGCCCCAGCACCTCTGCCTGAGGGACTGAATTTCCCACAAGTGACCTTTGGGGAATATATCCAGTCAAAGCTATTCTTTTATCATTCCTGTGATGATAACTTAAGAAACTTTTCCTCTGTTTTAATGGTTATGAATGTTTTCTATATTATTTAACAAATAAAACTAACCTGGTCAGGGCCACTCACGAAGCTACCTGGGGGTACCACTGGTGCTTCCCATTGCTCCCCAATGGGGCCCATTGCTGACCAGCTGGAGCCTTTACCCTGGCCAGAGTTTCTCCATACTCACTGGCACATCTCCTGCCTATATCAGTTAATTTTTTTGTTTATCAGGCTTTAATTTTTTCACATAAAACAAAGCTGCATGACCTTATGGATGTACTGTTTCGAATATTTTACAAAAATTTAGAAAAGCAAAAGAACCAGAATGGTGGGTGTAGTGGAAAGCAGTGATGTCAGAGCACAGCTGGATCTAACGTGTTCTTCATTTCGTCTTGCCTGCCTGCATTTAGTCCTTTCAAAGCATTTATTGAACAGTAACTGTACTTCTTTCCTTCTCAAATATCTGCTGGTTTCTTCCCTAAACCTGAATTTGTCTTATTCTTTATCATAACCAGAAGCCTTTGAACACAAAATGTGATGGATGTTTAACACTCCAGTGCCCGACCTGAGATAAAGGGTACTGAGCCAATATCAGGTCATGGAATTTGGTGCGCATTTGGTTATGTATTTTTTGTTTTAATTTTTAACTGACATAATTATGTATATTTGTGGGGTGCATATGATGTTTTGATACATATGTACTCTAGCTAGTATGATCTACTGCTATCTGACCTTTAACGACTGGTGGCAGGTTGAGAGAGAGACAGGAGACAACACAGCTTCTGAGTTTAAGGCAATGACTTTGCATTGAAGCCCCCTTTTTTCTAATGCTTTCAGGCTTTAGGAAAACAGAAATCACACTAAATGGGACTATTGGAAGAGAAAGAAAATGCAAGTAACATTTGGGCTTTTTCAGTGCCCCTTTATACACTGATGTCAGGATCAGACTTGGCAGAGTTTCTTGAATAGCCCTATTTGGACACCTTCCATGGGGTGTACAATCTCGTTTTCAACCACAAAACTCGAGGTAACGTTCTGGTGATGTGCCTTGTGTGCGGTAGAGGTTGTTAGCAGGAGAGGAGCACTGTGTGCTTCCCTGCCAGCCTCCATCACATTCTGTGGCCTGCTAGCTTTTCTGTTCAGAGACAGCCTTTATAATGAGAAATAGGGGAGTGTCCCTTATGCAACACACGTGAATTTTGGCAAGTGGTACTCACGATGTGGCTAAAGACAGGATGACTGTACAATAATTATACAATTGGGCAAACTCACAGTGCCATAACCAATTGTATTCAAAGAATGCTAATTAAAAGCATCTATTCATTCAGTAATTCACTTAATAATTATTGCTTGTGGCAATTTGGGGATGATTGTGATTTTAGGATTCTCTGATTGCAAGCTAGAGAAGATATGGCTAGCTTAGCAAAAGAAGCACTTACTGGATGGCTGTTGGGTAATTCGTGGCATTGCAGAAAGAGTTGGAAAATCAGACCTCAGGTAAAAAAGGAATCAGGAGAGCGCCAAGGGTCTTGCATCAGGCAGTCTCTTCAGAGTCAATCAAGGAAATAAATCTGCTTTAACTATTCCCTACCCTGTGTTCATATTCAAGATTCCAGTTCCCTAAAATGAGAATCTCAGTGGCCAAATACAGATTGGAAAGGAAGAGAGAAAGTTTGTGATTAATGTAGGGGACCATAGAGAATGGGAGAAGATGAATATCCAAAGAAATGTGATATTGTTAAGCAAAGAAGGATACAAGGATTGGATAGGAAAAGAAAACAATAAAATCCCCTTGGAAGGAAGTTTTTGGTGACAAATCTATTCAACGTGTAATCATCTTGGATGGAGATACTGGTGAAGGACCTAGAACACTAAGCTCTGATCCAAAGCTAACAGGAGAGTCTATGAGAATTGAGTTATGACATATGGAAAAGTCCTGGGTTATCACATCATCTTTCAAACTCCTGACAACAGCATTCCTCATAGTGAAAAACTAGAAGCATTCCCAACAATATGGGGAAATGTTTTCCTTTCTGTTCAGTCTTATCTCTTTCCTGACCCTGAAGGCCAGGGAGAAGATGGGTCTCAGTTTTTCTGGATGTTGTCATTTTCTGCATGAAAAAAAGGAACCACTCTTTCTTTTGGGAGTAAGAAAACTGGTCCTAAAAGTCCCACCTGACATCTTCCCACATTTTGTCAGCCAGAACTACTTCTTGGGGTGCAGTCCAGTCTTAAACTATTCATTGGCAGTGTTGTTGGTTTGTTTGGACTAATCAGGGCCTACTTAGGTGGGATTTGCTTCCACATAATAATGTAGGGGGAATTGTCAAGTAAAAGCAGAGATACATTAGGTGAAGGGAAAGCTAGATTTGAGACATACTTCTAATAGAGTTCATTAGATGGATACTTTTTATGTTATCTCACCTGGGAATATGTTTTACAATCATGATACCTAAACATGAGAAGTCACCTAAACCAGATACTGTGCAGCCAGCAGGAAAATGGTCATAGGGATTGAACAGCTTAAGATTCTGCTTCTAAACTGACCATGACCTGTCACCATGCCCCCAGCAGAATACAGTCTGCTGTATTCTGCCACAGGGCAGAATGAGCATTTTTGGGTGGTCCAAGCAGCAAAGTGTGGGAAGGCCTACAAGGAAGAATCATGAGACCCAAATTTTTATCTCTGGTCCAGACTTCTCTCTTATGCTCTAGACCCATTTACCCAATTGCTTAGTGCCATTTCTACCTGGATATGTGATTGGAGCATCAAGCTTTGTAGGTTCCAAACCAAGTTCCAAATTCTGGCTGCTGCCTTGCTCCACAAAAGAGCTTGGTCTTCTCAGAATTTGCCCTACTTCTGAAATGACAGTTCTTTTCTTCCAGTTGTCTTAGAGTTATTTGTAACTCAACATTAACTCATCTTTCAGACTCTGCCTCCAAGTGCCCAAGAAACCCTCTCTGCTATAAGCCATGTCGCACCTTACTACTAGTTTATAGCTTATACCTTATAGCCAGGATCTGACCTCCATGTTCCCCGTCTCTGCACTGCCCAACCAATCAGTGAAACCCCCCTGGATCAACTCAGTAGGCTTTGGACATGGATGTTCCAGGAGGGTGAGAGTTTGGGCCAGTTTCATTTACTCTTTAGTCTCAGAGTCTAAAATCTTGTCTGGCACATAGTAGGCGTTTACTATATATTGAGTAATTCTGTTATACAAAGCACTCATGAAACTTTTCATTTTGTAAATTCATGTCCATTGATTCCAGGAAGTTTTCAGAAAACATTTAACTGATTTTCTTTTTCCTCACTCTATTATCTCTGTTCTTTCTTGGAACCCCTTTTATTTAGGAGTTAACAACATGGGTTTGTCCTCTACTTCTATTTTCCATTTCACCGTGTTCTCCTTCTACTTTTGAGTGGATTTCCTCAACTCATTCTTCTAAGTTTTTCATTTCTGCTATCAAGTTTTTAACTTACGGGAGCTCTTCCTTTGTTCCCTTGACTTTCCTCCCTTAACTACACTTGTTTCATGGATATAAAGCCTTTCTGAGAATACTTAAATGTAAGTTTATTTTTCTATGTTTTATTATAGTCCACTGTCACCATCATAATCATAATTGTCATTGTTGTCATCGTCATCATCATCATCATTATCATTTTGGGGTGAAGGAACAAACTCTGAGCTTCACGGATGCCAGGCAAGTACTGTACCATTGAGTTCCTTCCCAGCCTTCTAATAATTTTTTGTTTTATTTCATTTTGAATTACTCTTCTCATTTCTTGGTCTGTATTTCATCCCATATTACCTTCCTATTTGTTTAGGTCTTTGGTGTCTTTAAACCCTTGAAGTCTACCAGTGAGTCCAGGTTGGGTTGATAAAGCTGTCTGGAAGCTCTGACTATGTTTGTGAGCTGACTGGCTTTGAGTTTCAATGTGTGGCGTGTTGGGTGGACCTGCTGTTCAGGAACCTCCCATCGGTCTTTGATTTTTCTTCTTGAACCAAAAGACTCCTGAATCTCCTCCCTGGAGGATAGAGTCCTGCTGCTGGTGTTCTGGGGACCAGATAGGAGCAGTGACTGTGAGGGTGAGGTGAGGAGGGGAGCAGCTCCAACACTTAGCATGCACTAAGTCCATGTTCACTCCGTGCCCTGTTCTCTGGATGGTGCTCTCTCACATCCTCCTGCCCAGGCGTCTTCTTCTGAGAACCAACTTCTGGCCCCTTAACTACGGTGAGCGCAGATGCCCAGCAGAGGAAGGATAGGCTTTGTGTCTTAGACAACAACTGCTTCTCAAAAGTTTCCCCTCATTAGTGTTTCTCTCTGCCTGTTGGTCAAGAGATACCTGGCACTGGCACTGTGTGTGCCTTTTGAGGGTTCTGTGACATAAACTGAGCTGAGTATGAGAGTTCTTTTGCTTGTTTTGCAACACTTGTTAACTTTATAGCTCTCTGATTTATACTTTCTCTATATTTACTTTTCTTCTCTTGGTTTTCCTGAGTCTACAGGATTATGTCTTAGAAAAAAATTCCTGTATTGTGGTTTCAGTGATGTTTCCAGACGGATTAAACTGTATGCATGTGCTTCATTCATCAAATTGATCTGGAGCTCTTTGCTTTCTGATTTCTCACACAACTGTCAGAATTTGACACAGTATTGTATGTCTTGCATATTATTGTTATTATTTTTAGTTTTCCCCCTCGGAATGGCAACTCTTTGAAGACAAAAGATTTGATCCATCATGTTTGGTACTGTGTTGCTGATAGTATATATAGGTGGTCAACAAATATGGTGAATGCTGAAGTCGCCGCAGGAGAATGCGTCTGTGTGTGTGTATGTGTGTGACTGATATAATGCTACATATAAGAAAAATGGAATCATTATAGATGTTCCTGGTGAATTTTCAACAGTGTGGGAAAACATTATGATATAATGTTGAGTGAAGATTTAAACCCAAAATATAGTGTGATTTCAATTTTTTTTGATAGGTGAATATTTAGATGACAGAGTCCAAATAAATTTTAACAGTGGTTCTCTTAGCCCTGTGGGATTATAACTAATTACTACTTTATCTGCAATATTTTCTATATTAAAATTTTTCTACAAACCATATGCTTATATGATCAGAATACAATTAATGAATAACATTTTTTAAAAAAGTTAACCACATGAGTACTGGTTGATGATATCTTCAGTTGCAAACTGTAATACTGCAGAGCAACTACCCAGAGACAGAGCAAGTACTACAAGTTAAGGAGAGTTTCCTACAGGACGGTGCTCACTTCAGACCGCAGCAGCAAGATTGGAAGTCTTCAGGCTGCCTGCACTTCTGACCAACTGGCAAAAATTCAGGGACTCTGCAGTCCTCTAGGGTGTGGTGATACCTTCCAACAACTTGTGGAACTCGAGAAAGTATAACACAACTTACATTTAAAGGACACAAATCAGAATGAACCATATGAGAAGACCAGTAGTGTGAGACATGGAAGGGTCTGAGCACAAAGTTTCTGTGGCCTATTTCCGAGGAGCAGGCTGTGTTACCTTTCTAGCACGTGACAGCAACCAGGAGCCTCACCTGAGCCTCTGTGTGAGGATTTTATGGCGA
>PVJX010049623.1:0-10992 GCA_004027295.1 Dolichotis patagonum
CTCTCTCCCTCTTAATCTCTATTTCTGTCTCTGTCTCTGCTCTGTCTCCATCTCTGTCTCTCTCTTTCTCTCTCTCTCTGTCTCTCTCTCTCTGTCTCTCTCTCTCTCTCTGTTTCTTAATAGTTCCAAATATCATTTTAGCTTGTTTTGTTATTAGCATGGCCAAAGGCTTTTATAAAACCTTTGGATGCTTTTTGGCTCTTAAACAAGTATTCTGCCTTACCCATTAATCTTGGTGATCAGGTATATAATTTAGTAAAGATGGCTAAATTTCATGACATTAGCATTGTAACAATTATAGTCTGATTTCAGATCTAGAGGTCTGCGTATTTTTTTCAAAGGTATTTTCTTTTTGTAGTTTTATTTTTTGTTTGGAAATATTTCTGATGCACAGTAAACATATATACATATAAGTAAATCTCTTTTAGTACTATTAAGATTTTAAAATATGCTTTTTTGAATCTATAGTCTTTAATCATGGTCCTATATGAATAGACCCATAATCTGCAGTTGTATTTAAAGAGGGAATTATTTCTAAAGTAACCTGTTTTCAATAGTGTATATCTCAGATCCTAACTTTATATTTAAATGTATACTTCATTAAATGATTATTAGTGTTATGAAAATTAATATTTTATGAGAACTAAATGAGTTATTGTTAGTCAAAATAATTTCCAACATTTGTTAAGTTGTGAATATGTGAGTTCAAATTCTTAGCTATAATAAATGTTTCCAGATGCCAAATTCTTAGCTATAATAAATGTTTCCAGATTAATAAACATTTCCAGAATTGAGGACCAAACTTCTGAAAAGAACATTTGTATCTTCTGTGACTCTTTCTAGTTCAGCATTAAACTGAAAGACTCTCATGGTGCTATGATAGAGGCAGATTATCAAGATCAGAGGTACGGCTATCTTAAATCTAGTATAGCATCTACTGCCCTCTATGGAATTTAATATCTTATTTATGTTTTTGAAAATAGACCTCACTCTTTTCCTTGCATTATGGTAGTGTGTGAACTGGTGTAATTCTTTGACAGGCAAATACAAATGAAAATAAACATTAGTTTTCTTTGCATTCTAAAAGTAGACATAAAAGCACTAGTGTCTTCGTAGTCATAAATGATTTAATGCTTGAATGTTGTCTTTAAGACAGTGCCTGTACAGTACACCTAAATTAAGTATGAATCAGAAGAATTTGGTCATCTGTTTTTACATTTTATTTTCAATATTTTGGCTATAATGCATATACTATTATGACTAATGCATTTTGCCATAATAGAGGTCTAGTAATATAAAATCTTATGCAGAAAAGAAATTTTACTTTATTTCTGAATACTTATTGGGGTGCAAAATAATTTTCCTCAGATCTGTAAACTTAGGAACTTTATTTTTGAGACTACAATAAACATACTGATACTTGTTTAGATTCACAGCCAAATTAATGGGCTGAAGGTTTCTGCTATCCAATTTAACCTTTCTTTATGGAGATGATCTTATTTGCAAAACTGTGCTAATAAACGTGGCCTGAACATTGCATCAAGCAAAGATTTAAGCCACCTTTAGATGACTAGATAAAGAGATATTATTGTCAATCTGGCAGGTTACATTTGAGTTTCTATGCAATTTTCTCACCCTGGAAATTATTAAGGAAACTATGTGTAAAATCTGTCCCTCAATAGGAATATTTCCTCTTAACAATTTGAAGCTAACTTTGCAGACTTACGTGAGCTTAATTGTGTAATGTCAGTTAAGAGCATACTGTTTATATATTGTAATATCATGAGAAAAACATCTTCCTTACCTATTACAAAGTCAAGCTAAGGAAAAGGCAGACACTGCAGCAAAATACAAAAGACTCAAGGAGGGTACATAGGAAGCTTTAAAGTTCTCTGTATGGTGGACAGCCCTCTTATTTTGTTAATAAATAGTTATTAAAGAGTTAGTACCTTTCAACCCCCTTTTATTGCAATATACATGTTGGATGCACTTGCATGTTTAACTTATTCATAGAGATATAACGAAGTTTAATAGGGCTTGGTGCAGGAGGCTGTGGGCTCTATATATGCATCCTATTGCAATACATAGGTATCATATCATTAGAAGTTGATGTATTAACAGCCAATGGGTATATTTTCTTGCATTTTGAGGAAAATATAATTTTAAAAGTTTTTAAGAAAAAAAATTAGTATCTTAGTGTGAACTATAGCTCTCTTTGGTTTTGCATTTGTTCACATTTTTACTTCTCTAAAGGCAATTTGAAAGGTTTGTTTTTGGCAACTTACATATTTGGTAAGCATAGTGCTTTGCATACTATTTGCTGTTTTATTTTTTAACTTGCTTATCTTAGTTACTTTTCACACTGCTGAGGCAAAAATCCTGACACTTAAAGGTAAATGGGAAATGTTTATTCAACTCACAATTTATAGAAGTTTCAGTCCATGATTAGAAGGCTCCAACGAATGGTGGCCCATTACAGAGGGACAACAGTTCATGGTGGCAGAATACAGTAAAAACAAGAGAGTGGGGCAAGCTTCTTTCTGACTCTTGTGCTTTATCTAGTCTACCAGGATTAGGGCAATGTCAATCCAGTCTGTATTCTGATACAGCAATCATTTACCCTTAAAACCAGCACTCTTAATCCAGGCATTGCACCAGGAATCAATCATACCCTCTAGATTTAGTCACCCCTGAAAAAACTCTATGACCACTTGAGAATTGGAGGAACATCTAGACAGAAACCATACCATCACTACTGTACAATTTCGAGTTGTACCTTGTAGCAAATCAACTTCTATTTTTCTTTATAAAACAATTTTTGATATAAGTATAATGTATTATTACCCAAATTATGAAAAAAATTATGAAAAATTTGGAGAGTACAAAATGGGTGAAGAACATAAAAATTAAACTTTTACTTATTTTTATTAGTTATCTTCTTTTATATTTGGTTTGTTTATAAAATAGCTATGTATAAGGCTCATCAACTTTACTTTGACTATCTTGTTACTTGATATCCCAGCTGTCATTTTTTCATAGTTAATACCACAATTTCTCTAGCTTGTAGTATGTTTGGCATTGTTTTGTAAAAAAGTTTGTTTATAATTGAAAAATTTCATGGTTTATTGTTTTTTTTAAGAACATAATATGTTTATTGAGAAAAAGGAAGCTACTGTCTAAGAGATCGACAGAAGGGGTCCTGAGCAGGTGGTCAAAGACTATCTTTTCCAGGGATTGTTAAAATCATGAGGAAAGATGGGTCCAAGATGTTAAAAACATTGGAACTAGCATAGCAGATGGGTATGAGGTGGGACAGAACTATAGTCAATCAATAAGATAAATTGTTCAGGTAAAACTGACCAAATCAGTGACAAATGGGGAAATGAGTCCTGTAGGAAGAAGGCATGCCTAAAGAGCAGTGACTCTTTCTGTAGGGGGTTGGAATGGTGACTCCTGGCTTCCACAATGAGATCCATACCTATTAGGGTATCAATCCCTGATGTTTATATTTAGGGTGTGGTTGCTTTTGTTTTGCCTTTTGTGCTGAGATCTGGGTATCTGGTATCTGGTCTTCTTCACTGCCTCCTTTGAGGGCCCGGCTCTGTCTGTTTGACTATAATATTTCTAACTAACTCAGCTGCCTGTAACACTCCCCCTCTAAAGAAGTAACCTGAACTGCTGTGAGGGAATAATGGGCAATGACAAATCTGGCTTATTCAAGCTGAAGGGGGTCTAGGTGTTGGATGACAGTCAGCAAGACTCTGCAGAGGTTCTATGTAATGGCCCTCAGTAGATACCAGGCATTTTTATGTTGTGTAGGCATGTAACTTTAAGTCTGCAAGAGACAAAGACAAAGAAACAGTTGAATATGCTGGCCAAATAATAGAATTAATAGGATAATTATGAGTACAGTTAACAAAGATTTTCATCATAGGGAGGATAAGGATAAGGTCCAGGGAATTTTAGAGTCTGTCATGCCATTAATTTGTCATCTAATATCTTGAACAGTTATTAAGATATTAGCAGAATTATCAGGAATGTACACAGGTTTAGTTTTTACCATTGTATAAGTATGTCCAGTGTTTAGAATGTTTAATGTCATCAGAGTTTGGAGGATAGCCTGTTTATTATTAATTTTACCATTTTTATTTAGGAGAGAGACAGCTACAATATCATTTAAGACCCACTGAGTATAGTTAATTAAGACCTCAAGATGTATCATAACCTTTTCTGTGGACAAGATATGGTAGAACTCACTAAAAGGAATCGTTAAAGTTATCTAGTGTATTGTTATTTGTTTTATCTGTATGATGTTTTGTAGTTTGGCACCCTTTAAGCAACAACAAATTATAATAAAAGAATGTATAATTAAAGTATTTATAATCAAAGCATGAGCATTACAGCTGACAGTTAAGTTTAGAAACTGTTTCTAAGGAATAGCAATTGTAACCCAATGATATGTAGGTCCCTTTATTGATGGAGTCTGACATTTTGTCATAAATCCCACTAGTTTTAGTAATAATTATATCTAAATTTGATAACTTATGAGAACCAGATTAATATTTTTTGACAAAAATTCTCTTAAGTTTTATATATGAACAATATGTACTATATTTATAAAAACCAGTCTCAGTATCATTTTGATTAGCTGGCAACCTCTCTATCTATCTATCATCTATCTATCTATCTATCTATCTATCTATCTATCATCTATCTATCTATAACAGTATTTAGACAAGATAAAATCTGTATCTGTCTCAGATTAGAGTCAAGCTTTTAGGCATAACTAAACGAATGAATGAAGAGAAAGTTATCCCAATTACAGATTAAGCAACATGTATTTTGGTAACTTTATTGAGGTACAATGCCTGGAAGGAAAACCAGGGTTGAGAAGGACAAAGAGACATGCGCCAATGCCCAGCAATCGGCTGGTTTTTAACTCTTGTCATGATTACTCAGGGCTCCTCCAAGGAAATGACAGGTAAAGATGACAGTCTTGCCAGAGGGAGGAGACTGGTGCCCCAAGGCCCTTTAGTTCTACTGGGCTAGCTGATGGGATTGGTCTGAACTCTTGAGCTTTGGCCTCAGAGGGCAGTCTGACCTCCTGTGATCACCTTTACAATTAGGGTATGGCTTGGGGGTCTCTTAATGCAGTCCCTCTTAAAGTGAATTGGCTCATGGTAGCAGGTTAGTATAGCCTTCAAATTCTTCTTGGAGCCCTGAAAATCAGATTTAAGGTCTGTGTTTTTTAAGACCACAACAAAGGCAGCCACTTTTTGGTCTCTTTATTTTTTCTTCTTAGCTTTCTGCTGGTTCTGATTATGGAATATTCAAGAGGCAGTTTTACTAAAGAATCAAGTAAACTATCTGGAACAAAGGCTAACTTTTGTAACTTTTTTTCAAATGTCTGGGGTAACCTGGGTAATAAACATGTCTTTAAGAAAAATGTGCCCTATTGAATCAGGATCTATTGACATATGTTTTATTAGTGCCTTTAATAAACAATCTAAGAAGTCAGAGGGGGGTCATCATCTTTCTCCTAAAAAATAGCTCACAATTTAAAATAACTAGAAGGCTTGGTTTTTGTCCTTAGACCTTCAAGAATACATACTTGAAGATGTCTCCTGCTCCAATCTCCTGTCTTGCTATCAGGACATTTGGGACCTTGAGTGGGAACTTCTTATGTGCCAGTGGGAACTGCTCATTACCTTAGCTGTCTATATTCTGGTTTTCTAAAATTAACAATATTATATTCATCTCCAAATTCAATAGCAGCTTATAATGCTGCTTGTTTTTTTTTTTTTTACTAGAAATCAATGTTTGATTTAAGATTAACAGTATATCTTTCTACCGTAGCTTATAGGTCTGAGTAAATCCTCTAGACATTGATGTAGTTTTCAGGGTCATCTTAAAATTTTCCTAGCTCTAGCTTACTTTGATTTAAGTTGCTGAGAGAAAGAGACCTATGATTGGGGATAATCTTATATGGATTATAATTATACCTTGAGCATAAATAAGAATTATTTCTTAATTTAAAAAAAGCTTTTAACAAAAAGTACTTTTGGTCATTTTTCCTCTTTCTTACAGTATGATTTTAGTTATAAAAGAATATCATGATTAATACTTCCCTCTGCACTTCATTATGGCTGTAGGTGGTACCTAGGCCATGCCCACATCATAAGAAATATCAAATGGCTGGGCCTTTGTCATTGAATTGCCCATGTCTATAGTGTAAGAAGCAACATCTAATGTTATGAAATTATTTGTACCAGGATTGGAACTCAGGAACTTTTGCTGTGTCTTTAGCCCTATAGTGCATGAAACACTGATACTGAGCTACCTAGCTATGCAAAAAAGGGAAATAATTAGGTGTCCCTTATTCCTATTTGATAAATATTCTCAAAGCATCCCTCAGGTTGACTGCACTCCAGGGTAAGTGGATGCCATATGGAGAGAGTAAAAGATAAAATTGGCCACCCTATCCACCCTAGGACTAGCAGGCTGTCTTATCTTCTCAGGTAGCTCATGAACTTTGTTTCCATAAGTCTAGTTGTGACAAGAATGCTGAAAGAAGGAAGCATAACTTTATAATAAAATATTGCTTTTTATTTATTGTAAAAAGGTGAGTTAGAACATTTATCTGTCCATTGTATGAAGGAGATCCCTTAGGAAATAGATAAAGCCAACAAATAAATTTGAGGAACTCTGCCCTGGGCCCTTGGGCAAAGTCTCCAAGGCATTTGTGTCTTTCATCTAATTAAGTAATCTTTGCTAACAAATAGACATGGCTATGCTCTATTTATTTCTATAAACTTTCAGCTAACATATTAAGCTTATTAATTATCACCTAGCAATCACATTTTATATGTTAACAAAGGGACATCACTCTCCTATGCACATATACAAGAAACAAGTATTTACCCTTAATTAACATGGCAAGGCACAAATGTAAATCTTTCCCCTATTAGTTGTTGTGAAGTGTACACAATTGTAGCAAGCTTCCTCAGTTTATTCTTTCAAGGGATGGGTAGTCTAAGTGATCTAAAGATACACTGTAAAGCTTAGAGAGAGTTCCTAGTCTATTAGCAGAGAAATAAGGATGATACATAACTGAAGTTTTGCCTGTAATTGGGGAGCCAGTTCCTACTGAGCAAACCTTGGGTGTCCTGGCTATTACCCCTCGGTTGTTCTTAGCTTGTATTGGCCTACACAACTAGAGATCAATCATGAGAAAAGAATCCAACTTTCTGTCTAGTCAGTACTCCATTGACTCCATTGGCCACTGGCTTCAATGGCGATTCACCAAAGAGATGCTGAGGAAACTTATCCTCTACTGTTAACAGTGGCAGCAGCCACTATAACCACTGAGTGCCTAAGTTCTATAAGGGTTTCTTAAAATCTTGAGCAAGATCATCACCTATTACTCTATACATTTATAATAAAGGTTCTAAAGTCCACAACTTGAAACGTTGGAGAGCTTCCTTAGTCTGAATGTGTTTAGGCCCCATAAGTGTGCTGCTTTTGGACAAAACTCCTTCTGGTTTCACCCAGTATTTGGTTCTGTCTACTATGTCTCAGATACAGCCTCCCAAGGGAGACTGTTGCCCAGAACACTAATCAAGGACATGGCTTTTACGTGCATTCTCATTCAGAAGTAAAATTCTGATGTCTCATCCAACCTAGAAGTGGGATATGTGTTCCTCATCTAAGATGACTTCCCTGTCTTTGACATTAGCAAATGATCATTTTCTGCGGGCTTACCTTAGGGGGAAAAAGTTGGAGCATTCTAAAGTTCTTTGTGATTTTACATGCTTCTAGAAATAGAAGTACAAAGTTGTGAAGATTAAAGTAAAGCCAAAGAAAGGAACCTGAAGCAGAACAGTCTTGATATATCCTCTAGAGTGCAGAGGAGAATCAGAGCCAGTCTGTCTTAGAAAAACCTGTCCTCCAAGATTTCAAGGCCAGCCACCAGTCTAGTGCTGATTAAATGGTGAAGGAGTCCCAGTTTTATTGTAGGCATGTATATTTTCTCAGTCTGAGCTAGATTTCATTTAAGAAGACTCATTTTATAGAAGTTTATATTAAAGTCTGCTAGGAGTGTTGCAGTATTACTCTGTCCAGTGCAATTGTCTAAATACAGTCAAGTAAGATTACCAGTAAATTTAGCAACTCATTCAAATGCAACATGTACAAGAACACAATAATAAAAATATACCATTAAAAATTCTCATAACCTTATAATTTCCATGTTTTAACTTAGATTTATCATTATTTTAACAAAACTACATAAATGACAAAGCAAGTATAAACAATGGACAAATTGTAAGCAATGATAAGCAATGAGCAAAGACAGCACAAAAATTTGTTACCTAAATAAGTCCTAGTCCAGAGTCTATGAAACCAAAGCAAACTCTTACCTGCATCCAATTATCTCAGTGGAAGACCTCCAAATATAGGGGAGTGAAACTCACAACCTACTAGATGTCTGGTATGAGTTTGTGTTCTCTAAAATTGAAGGATGAATTTTAGGAATAATGGAGATTAAGACTATAATATACTTATTGAAAGAAAGGAAGCTTCTGTTTGAGAGAGACAACGGGTTCCAAGTCAGTTGCCCTCAAGGTTTGTTTTTAACTGTGGCTTCCAGTGACAGAAGTATGATGTATTCTTACAACATTTGTATAGTCTTGTTGACAAAGGAAGAAACTCTGATCTTTCTATAAATAACTTGAAAAATGTGGAATTTTCCATGCAAAGAAAAATTATTTTTGTCAACAAGTATCCATCTTTAGGAAAATTGAATTACATATAACAGTGATTATATGTGGTCTCTCTCTCTTCCTCTCTGCCTTCATTTTCTTGTTGCTAACATAAACTATCTGACACCCAAAGTTAAAGGAGATAAGGTTTATGTCAGCTGATAGTTTGTGGATATTTCCTTCTAGCCTTGGTGGCTCTAAGGCAGAGTGGCATTGCAGAGGGGCATTTTGCAGAAGAGAAACATTCCAATGCATGCTAGGGCAGATATAAGGTAGCTAGCACCAAGCAACAACAGCAACAGAGACAGTCTAGCTTTCCCTTATATACCTTTCAAGCTACCCACATTTTTTAAATTTTATTTTATTTTTTTATTTAAAGAGAAGAAACAAAACAAAACAAAACAAAACAACACAGAATAAAGGGTAGCAACAATACAGAATTCCAAGGAAAAAAGGAAAAGAACAGCAACAAAAAAACCTAAGAGATTATTACTTGACAAATTACATACTGACTTATTGGAAATAGTTGTTCAAATTATAAAGTTAAAACATGTAAAGTAGACATTCAAACAGTGAGTCTGTTAACAGTTCTGTTCCACGATGGTCATCCATCTTACCCACTCAAATATACATTCAGTTATATCAAAAGGGTAAAATTAAACACAACAAAACAGAACAAAACGGATCATAAGAAAGCAAAGTAAGGGACATAAATTCCAAAACTAGACAATCGGAGATATTCACTCTCTATCATATTGACTCTTGTTTTCTTCCAAATAGTTGTCCATATTGTCACATACAGGGAATTCACATGAAACAACATAGTATGGAATTGATCTGAGCAGGATGAGGAGGGTGTTTCAGGTCTTCAAAACCAGAAAATAGGGAAGCCGAGAATGGCTGTCATAGTGTCTCTCACTCTCCTAAAAACAGCTGTCCATACCTTCATGTGTGTTGAACTCAAACAAAACAAAACAAGCTAAAATCACTTTGAACAAAGAATGATAATTTTGCTGGATTAGACATCATGATATTATGGAATCAGCACTGGGTACTGTAGTATCTCTTTTTCTTCAAAGTAGTTGTTCATTTCAACATATGTTATATAGTTGGTTCTTGTAAACTGTTTATAAGCTCTACACATGCATGAGTCTCTAAATATATATCTATCCTTTCTGTATTATAGGGAAAAACAAAACAAAGCAAGATGAAGCAAAACATTTCCTAGAAAAGCATGAAGCAAAAAAGTCATATAAAACCACAATACAAGGTGATCTATAATGGTTACCATGATATCTCAGCAGTATATAACAACATTAATAAAAACAAAGCATCGGCGACATTATAAGACTTCAAAAGCAAGTAATAATCAAAGCAGAGTGGATATCTTAATGAATCTTGTCATCTTCAGTGTATTGCCCATACTCTTAGACTTGATGCTATCAATCATAACAGATTTAAATAAAATCAGTCAATATAAAGTAGCAATCTAACAACCCAGATTCAAATAAGATCAGTCATAGGAAGACAGTATAAGTTATAAAGGGCTTCAGATTAAGTTGATAGGAAATTAGGGATGATTACCATAATATGTCCTCTTATTTTTGGGATAGCTGACCATGTCCTCAAGTCTAGCATAAGTAGACAAACTGGAACAGCATGTAATCCATCCAAGCAGAGTGATGAGAATAATGTAAATTTTAAATCTTGTTACCCAATTAACAATATCCTCTGGCTTCCTTTTTTAGACAATTCCTCCCCTTTCACTCCCATAGGGTGCACTGCTTGTTTTGGGTCCCACTGCCTCCCTATATAGAGCATCTCAATGGACTCTATCACCTGATCTACTCTGTGTTTCTCTCTGTTGCTATTTCAAGGCCATCTATACTAGAGATTACAGCCAATCTTCTCTGCCTTATTTCTGCTATTCTGTTTTTCTGCTATTGGTTGTTTATTTTTCTGTTCCACTCCACTCTCTGCCCCGTTCACAGAGGCCTCTCTGCCATTGTTCCTGAAATGCTCTTATTCTTGTTCTCTCTCTCTCTCTAAAATGTCCTTCAGTATTTTTTGTAGGGTTGGATTGGTGGTCACAAATTCTCCTAGTTCCTCTTTGTCATGGAAGCATCTTGTTTCTCCATTAATTTCTAGAGAGAGTTTTGCAGGATACATCAATCTGGGCTGGAGGTTGTTCTCCTTCAGGGCTTGAATTACTTCACTCCAAGCTCTTCTTGAC
>PVJX010049624.1:0-10989 GCA_004027295.1 Dolichotis patagonum
AACTGCTATGGGATCTTCATCAAGCTTGGCCTCACCTATGATGGGATGCAGAGTGATGAAGACAGTGTGCCCAAGACTGGCCTCTTGATATCTATCCTGGGTGTGATCTTCATAAAGGGCAACTGCGTCCCTGAAGAGGAGGTCTGGAAAGCCCTGAATCCAACAGGGAGCTTTCCTGTGAGGGATCACGTTCTGTTTGGGGATCTCACAGAGATAATCACCAAAGAATTTGTGAAGGAAAAGTATTTGGAGTACCGGCCGGTGGCCAACAGTGATCCTCCACAGTATGAATTCCTGTGGGGCCCAAGAGCCTATGCTGAAACCAGCAAGATGAAAGTCCTGGAGTTCATGGCCAAGTTTTTTGGATCTGACCCAGGTGATTTCCCAATTCTGTATGTACAGGCTTTGCTGCAGGATATACAGAGGGAGCTGGCTAGTATTTCCCTTAGGGCTACCTCCAGGTCCAGGTCCACTGGAAGTTACCACTCTGTGGGCAGTAGTTCCTCCCATCCCTAGTCACAGAAGAGGTGGGTTGTTCACTTACTGTTTTAAGAGTAGCTAGTTCATTCCAAGCGCAGGTTAGTACTGAAAGAATGTAGTTACCGGTAGTGGGATGCATCTGACAGGAACAGAGTCTATATCATATGTACGGCACTTTTTAATGTATGATCTCACAATTTATTGGTTTATTCTCTGAAGTTTGTATTTTTCAACAAAACATTTCATTTAAAATACATTTAGCTGGAATATCTTTAATATCCAAACCATACTAACCATACATAATGTCATCCATGAAGTTAACTAATATGATCATTTCCATATGATAAAATGAGTTTTAAAAGAATCAATTTTGTGTTTTCATGTGAAATAAAAACATTGAATTTACATAAAAATGTCTCTGGAAATATGAAAGAACTCAATCTTAATGCACCCACCATGAAGTGAAAGAAATTTTAAAATTTACTCACTTTTCTTATTCCTTTTATTCTCTTGTTCCTTAAAAATAAAAGACTTATACATGGCTTTGTTTAGCTATTTTCTAGTTTATGAGAAATAAATCTTAATGAATTACCTAATATGCTTACTGGTTTATTGTTATCCAAACCTGAATTGTGTACCAGCTCTTGGGAAAACAGTGCACTAATGCCAAGGTTCCTAGAGTCAAGGGCACTGAATAGCCACTTGTAGATATTTAGCTAAGAGGAGTAGCTGTGTAGAGATGAAGACAGATCTTCTAATAGCAAAAGCCAAATAGCAAGAGGTATGGAAAGGAGGAGGAGGAGAAGTCCATGTGAGTTTTTGCATAAGTGTTTTTTTACAAGCATTCATTTGGAACACTTCAAATTCTTTAAAAGAATTCATTTTAGTTGAAGCTGCACTGTGTGTCAGGTGAGTTGAAGGCATGTGGAGCAGGGACTGCCCTCTTGAAATGTGTCTCTCAGTTCCTACTTCCAAATGCCTGTGATGAAAACTGCTTATCCCTGTTACCTACCCATCATGGTAAATTCTGAAAGGATCCCCATGTATGCCACAAATGGCAGACATTCTACTGGCTTCTTCAAAACTGTTGATCACTGCACAAATGAAATATTTTATTCACATTTTCACCAAGGATATTTTGAGGAATAAAGATGATGCTCCTTGATAGTGGTTAGTAAAAATCAAGTGTGTGTGGGATGCATTTCCATAATATACAAGAGGGAATGCTTACTTCATTGAAAGCAATTGTTTGTGGGGGGCGGTTCTGGGTACTGAACCCAAGGCCTTCACAATATGATATCCTCAGCTCTTGTAAACTGTTATTTTTGAGTCAGGATCTGGTCAAATTGTTTCCTTGCCCAGTGTCACGGTTTATGTCAGTGCCCTCCAGGCCTCATGAATTTGCATTGCACATTTGTGATTTGTTCATTGTCTAGTGCTTGGATTGGTGGTCTGAATGCTACACCCTCCTAGGGGTTGGAGCCACGATGTGATGTAATGGCAGGAAGAAGGTGTGTCTTTCTCTTGCCGGTTTCCACCTGGCTGTTTGCAGCTGCCATGAACTGTGGCCCCACCATGCCACCCTGCCTTGGAGCCATCTGAGTATGGACTGAAACCTCCAAAATCTGTAAGAAATAAACTTTTCCTTTCCCAACTTTGGGCATAAGATATTTTGTCTCAGTGATGAATAAAAGTAACTAAGACACCCAGTGAGTGTTGGAACTTATCCATTGGACTCAGTCTCTCAGAGTGCTGAGATTACAAGTGTGTGCTCCTCCACTTCCCACTGAAGAGGAACTTTTTAGTAGATTGTCTTGCATGTAATTCGGCAAGCAATACATAAGGGCAAGCCCTTGGTGGAGGGGTGAAATGAATACAAGTTGGAATTAGATTACAGGGCAACTCTGAGCAAGGGAAGGCACTTGAACTTCTGCAAGATTTCAATCCTGCTACTGAAGAAGGCAGCCTGAAATCAACATTAAATATTGAACTTTGAGGAAAAAACAGTGTTATCTTACTTGCTGAGGATAATTTTTGTCTGATAGCCCACAATGCACAGCATTTTCATTTCTGAGATGGTCTGTGTTTAGATCATATGCACATAAAAGTATATATCCACATAAAGCTATAACTGCACTCAGCAAAAACTGAAACTATACCAGGGAGTGTGCCATCTTCTTCATTTACTTTGTGTGGTTCTAGAAGATAGGAATTATTCAAGCACACCCTGCTCACAGTGCTTGTGATTGTGTACAGCTACACATTGTTGGTTCATGAACATGAGGACTAGACCTCTTGATGGAGTTCACCTAGAATTGACTCACACACCTGGAATTGCACCTTTGTCTCTGGACTGGTTGATATTGCCACAAACATTTAATGCCTCTCAGGATAGGAAAGGAAACATGCAGTGACCAATGAAATTAAAGTGGAATTAAAGACAGAAAGTTGAAATAAGATTCAAACACAACTTCAGGCTTCTTGGGGAATCATTTGACCAGAGTACTTCTTCCCCATCTGCCAATATTTCTTAAGATCTGCCTGGGTCTCCATGTTGATATTTTGATATCTTGATATCTTGATATTTTGATATTTGATATGTTGATATTTTGATATCTAAAACTATAAAATCAAGTAAGTGTATTTTTAATGTCCATTCAATCCAGTGAGCTCATTCCCTTAAGACCCTAGGCATGACTCACTGATTATTGATGAGCCTCCTTAAAAAGGGCCAGTATTTTGGCATTTTTGGAAGGAGGAAGTTGAGGGAATCTCCACATGGACTTAGATATGGCCAGATTAGCAGCGAAGCACTTCAGGTAAGACACAAACTAGAAAATGGAGCAGGTGTGGAAGGAGCATAATGTACTACTGAAAGGGGTAGCCTTGGTAAGATCATGGAGGAATCAGCTCCTTGCTTCCTGATGGTAGAATTAAGGGTAGGAAGATAAGAGGGGTGGAAGATAAGTGCAGGAGAGCTGTGTGAGTGCTAAGTAGTTTCGCCCTTCTCCATAGTGCATGTTGGACTCATGATGCCCCTTTCCCTCCCCTTTTCTAGATGGTGCTTTGTGGGTTCTAAGCACCTCCTCACATGGCTAGCATAGGCTGGTGACTTACTGAATCAGAAAGCCAAGGGCATGCTCATCTTTGCAAAAGGGGTATAAAGGGAGGTCAGGCCTGTCTGAGGTAGACCACTGGGAAACAATGAGTGAAGACTGGCTGAAAATCAGCAGCACTGTGTGCAGATAGTGAAGTAGCTGATCCAGGTATTCTAGTGAGGAAGAAGAGAAGGGCTCCTTCTCCACACAAGTTCAAACCACCATCACTGAGTGGAGATATTGAAGAAGAATCCTTGTGAGGGAGAAAAGAAAGCAGTTTTCACCATCACGTTTAAAGTCAATGTGAGTAGACCATGCACACCTATCCCTTAGTCCTCCTCGACACTACTAAAGCCTCATACCCTGTCCTCATATGCCTCTTCTCATAAATCCCCTGCTCTCATTGCCCCTCCTACACCTTTCCCAAACCATTACTCTTCTGTGATCTCCCTGCGTCCTTCCACATGAGCAAGAGAACAAAGAGTGGAAAAAGATGCCCTCAGCAGGATCAAAGAAAAATCCTGCCCTAGATCATGCAGGAGTCCTGATAAACAAAGAGCAGGGAGCAGCAGTGAGTTGGAGACCATATTTCCATCTGAATGAGACACTCTGTGAAGCTGCACCTGAGTAGGTCAAATAGAACAGGCTGGGAACTCTGCCTGCAGGACTGATGAGCCAACGATCCAGGGAAGGAGAGGGTGGAAAGCTCAAGGATAACTGCAAAGGCTCCAGGAATATGGGCTGTGACCAAACATCATTAGGGAAGATGGGACTTTTAACATTAAACTATTACAGTGATGGGGGAAACAGAAATCATCCCCTTGTGAATTGTGTGTGTGTGTGTGTGTGTGTGTGTGTGTGTGTGTGTATCCTGATTATGTGGTCACAAGAGACCAGCAAGTTACGGTGCAGACTACTACAGCACCTTCTGTAACCAAAGAAATTTCCTCAACTTTAATTTCAAGTATGGACACTTGTAAACATTTAGGTACCATTAGCCTAGGACTTTTATCTATGGATCCATATTTAATTTGGGTTATCATGAGGATAGAATTGGTCATTTCCAAAAATAGTGACACTGGAGACTATGTATAAGAGTATGTGCAGTATTGTGTCTGTATGTGAATTCTGGCTCCTTCTCTACTATGTCAGTGGCCTCAGATATGTCTTTAAAACTGTAGGAGTTCATTTTATCATGAGGATAAGAATAACAACTTTAGAAGACTATTGTTAACTTGCAGTAACAGTTTATAAATAAAAATCCTTAATAATATAAGTGGAATTAATAGTACTCACTGGAAATTCCTTGAAGGAAGCATGTATTGTGATTTCTTTAAGGACATACCTATTATAGTTGAGGCTACAGTGGTTGAGTGCTGCTTGGGAAGGTCTGAGAACTAAAACAGGAGAGTGTGTAGTTAGGCAGTGTTGAAATGAGAGCTTCAGAGTGTCAGGCATCTGTGTGCAAAGGTGATTCCAGGGATTGTTAATTGAGATAAGCACTGACCAGTTTTATAACTGTGAAAACTGGAAGCAAGATAAGGTGAAAAAACCTAAAATAAGTAATTCATTGTGAAAAGTAATTTTAAAAATGCTATTACATCCCCTCTTGTGGACATTTTCTTACTCAGATCCAATTCAAATGGTCAATTACTTAGGTAACATGTTTGAGTCACTAAAAGACCAAGGCCACTCCTAAAAGAAACTAGCACTAGTCACAAATGGTGCCACCTCCTCAGATTCCAAGACATTAGCAATATATGGGGGACATGGGCAATAATAGGTTAGGACTCAATTGCAATCAATTCAAAGAAATGTCATTTATTCATTTAAATCTAACTCTTAAGGTTTGAAAACATATTTAATAATTCATTGCCTACAAAGTAAAAGACCCAATCAAAAGTGTGTAAACTGCAGCAGCAGAGACTTCACAGGTGAAATACAAATTATGAATAAATACATTAAAAATGTTGAGCATCTTTGGCCACTGTAGAAATGTGAATCAGAACAACACTTAGGTAGTCAAGAAATAAGTAACATTCAAAGTGCATGAAAGAAATCAGTAGGAGGGAAGGATGGTGCACATCTCTGCATAGTCTTAGATCTGACCCTGTTAGTAGGAAATATCAGGAAACCAACAAATTGGGTGAGGATAGAAGAGACATAACAGAATGTATCACTGAATGGGGATGGCCTTAGGAAGAGCGTGGAGGAAAGACCTTCTCCCTGGAATGTGATCCATGAAAATTGAGCCCAGGCAGATAGAAGGCAAGGAAGACTAGTTTGAGAAAGCTTAGAAGGGTTGAGAAGTAATTTTCCCTTTTCAAACTATACCATGTTGGACTGAACATACCTTCCCCCTTCCTCATGGACCTGTTCAGCTGGTGTCTTGTGATGTCTAAGCCTCCCTGCCCACCCAGGGCTACCATTGGCTGATTACATGCTGACCAATGAAAACCTAAGGGAGTGGCCACGTGAGGTACAGGTATATAAAGGAAGGTCAGGCCCACCTGGGGAAGACCTCTGGAAGGAGCTTCTCTGAGAAGCATGGCCAGGGGTCAGCCTTGGCGGTGGGGGCTGCCTAGAGCAATTGAATAAACAGGACTAAAAACCCTCCCAACAAGGAATAGAAGGGCAATGTCAGTGCCTAAATTGAAGGGCAAGGCGAGCAGTCCAACATACTCCTGCCCTTGTCCCCTTAACAACTCTCCCAAGCCCCTTTCCTGTCCTCAGACTGTGTCCCTTCTCATGAAGCCTGTTCCGATCGCTGCTGCCCACTCCACAAAACCAGTGCTCTTGTGTGATTTCCTTGTGTCTTCCAGGCAAGCAAAAAATTCAGCAGTGCCAAGAGACCCCAGACACCCAGGAATATGTCTCTTTAGGCATTCCCACTCATGCTGGTGACCAGAAGAGAAGGGAAGTGGCAATGCGGTTTGTTTCATGGCACAAATAGGATGACAACTACAGCCATGTGCCCCAAGTGGGAGCACGTCCTAGAGACCTAATGGAAGTCCAGCCCCAAGCGTGAAACTCTGGAAAAACCAGACCAAAAGAGGCCACAAGAGAACCATCGCCAGAGTGGACGAGAAGAGGTCCGCTATAGGCAGTGGAAGCCCAGCCCCACTGAAGATGTTGCCACAGCCCCGTGGCCTCAGAGGCTGCAAATCAGCTTATCACCTGAGAGGTGGTCAGTGGCCTGTGTACTGCAATTGAGCAATTGAGATAGCCCCAAAACTGTACACCAACATATTTCACAGATGCTGGCAATGAAACCTACCTCTGTGAACCTGCCAGTGTGTGGCTGTGTGTTCCCTGGGGAGGTGGAAGAGAGGAGAGAGGGAAAGGAGATGCAGGAAAGGATGTGAGAAGGGAGGAAGGAGGGATCTTTCCCTGATTGATGGCCTTTTAAGGAAGGAAAAGGGAAGAAGACTGGGGAGGAGAATGGAGGGAGGAAAGAAAACAAGGAAGGGAAGAGGATGGAATGAAAGAAATGAGAGGAAGGGATGCTGGGAGACAAGAAGTAAGCAAGGAAAGGAGGCAGAAAGGAAAGAAGGGAACAGCCGAAAGGGTTGAGGAAGAAGGGAGGAGGGATTCTCCTACTGATGGGAATTTGAGGAAGGAAGAGAAAGTGAAACTTGTGGGGACAATGGAACCAAGGAAAGGATAGAGGGACAGAGGGAGGGAGGGAGAGAGGGAGGAAGGGAACAGTAGGAGGGTGAAGAGCCCACAAGCAGGAGGGGTGAGTGAAGGGAGGACAGTGGGATCCCCCATTGAAATTTGAGGATGTAATGGCAGGTGGATATTATTTTATAATAGAACTTTTGAATCAAAGAATCTAATAGAACTGTGGAATCAAAGTGAGATGTTGATTCAGGCCAATGAATGCACTCTCTTGAGATCCCCCTATGTGGCTCATCTATTTTTGATCCTCCTTAAAAATTCCCCCCATTTGGACATTTGAAGGAAGGAAAGATGTGGAAATATTCACATAATCTTAAGTGTGGCCAGGTTATCAGAGCGGAACTTCAGGTAATGGTGGAGACAGGAAAGGAAAGAATGTACTCTGAAAGGAGTGTTCTTGGGAATAGTGGAGGAATCAGCCTCTTCCTGATCCCTGATACACTGGTATTGATTTTAGGGAGAGAAGAGTGTAGAAGATACCTGTGATAGAGATTTTTGTGAATGCTGAGCAGATCCCTCCTTCTTTCCCCATTCATGCTGGGCTCATCACACCTCCCTGCCTCCTCTCATGGATGATGTTTTTTGGTATCTAAGCCCCTCCCTGGATGACTATTATTAGCTAGTGGCTTCATGACCAAATATAGCCCAAGGGCATAGCTATCCTAGGGACAGGTATATAAAGGGAGTTCAGGGCCACCAGGGGTAGATCAGAGGGAGGCACTTAGAGAGAAAGATGGGCTGAAAACCAGCAGTGTGTGTGTGTGTGTGTGTGTGTGTGTGTGTGTATGTGTGTGTGTGTGTGTTTGCTCTCTGATGAGCAGGAAGGAAGGAAATAGGCGAATGTGTGAGAAGGGACAGGTGTCTGAGAGACAGGAGAGCTGCCTCATACTCATCCTGAGCCCAGTGCCTACCAAGAATAACACAGCCTGAAGAAGGCCTGAGGCCCACAGAGCTAAGGGCTGCCTACTGCTGTGGTGGACTTGTGGCACATGGCTGCTGCAACCAGCCCCAGGTGATGCTGGATAGAATAGTTTGAGAGACTGGTGCAGCACAACATCTGCCAACACCAGTCATACTCCAGAGATTTGTCTGCAGTCACTCGCCTGGATACAGAGGCCCATAGGGTCCACCCTGCATTAGGTTTTAAATCCTGGCACTGAGGGCTACAGCAAAATCCTGTGCTTACTATCCTTGCTCAGCCTCAGTGAAGGGAGTCTTGTTCCAGGCTGTGCTTCCTGAGTCAGAGGTAATGCTGGTGGAGGCAGTTCCTTGGTCACCAAGGTTGGCATTAAGCCAGGTCATTCCTGAATCACACAGATACAAATCACAAACTCCAATACCACAATTGACACTGATGCAGGCCATAGCACAATTACATTCTTCTGAGGCAAACATGTGAAGTTGGCACAGTGTTATGGGAGCTTGGAGAAGAAGGTTTTGTAAACCGGACCATGGCAAGGTCAGATGTGAGTAGGTAAAGGGAGAATGATGAGACTGTATATGTGAGCCAGTTGGGTAATTCTAGCCTATTGCTTTTAACAGTGATATAAAAAAACACTTTTCATAGAAGTTATTGAGATGAAATGCACAGAAGCAGATCAAAAATCAAGATAACATAAATATGAGAGGTGTAAGGAGTTAGACTTTCCTATCTCCTAAGAAGGTATTCATAGATTTTTAAAATAAAGAACTGTAATTCAAAAAGATGAAACATGTTGTTTGTCAACATTATAAAGTATGAATCAAAACCTTTAATTTAATAGAAAAAACAGTGATAACAAAATAAGCAATGTTCAGTGAAAAATACAAGAAATGGCAAGAAAATAATGAACATCAAGAAAGATTATTTATATGAAATGTATTTGTTTTCTCATGAAATATAACACAATAAATTTCTCAATTGAACATTAAACCCCACACCAGCCATGTTGGCTTTTAATACTTGTAGTAAGGGAGACAGGCATAAAGATGTTATGTTCAAGCAAGACTAGCAAGAACAACATAACAATTTTGCAGGATATTGTCTCAAAAATAAAACAGGTTGGGGATGTAGCTCAGTGGAAAAGCCCTGGGTTCCCTCTAGCACAGCATACACATATGTGTAAATAGAGAAATAAATAGTAATAATTATGTTCCAAATAATGTATTTAAAAAAAACCCTACAGGCTCTGTACAGGAAAAATAAGTAGAGTGAATATGAAAAAGTAAGCAATCTAACAAAAATACAGAAGGAATCAAAAGGATTAAAAGAAGGTGGAAAAAAGATTTAAACCTGAGAAATAAAAAATGACAGAAATTGCACCTTGGACACACAAAAAAAACATAAGATGCATCTATAAAATAAATTTAGTATAGCATTTTATATTTTTACAACTAAAAATATGTGTGAACAATAAATAAGAATATAGGTTCTAATTTTGTCTTTTAAAAAACTATATGTCAAAAATACATGATTAGTATTATCCTAATGATTTTTATAAAAAGAAAGAAAGAAAGTGAAAGGGAGAGTGGGAGGCGAAAGATGAGAAGGAGGGAATGGAAGATGAGGAAGTGAGTGATTCAGGAAAGGTTATGATGACATGTGTCCTCAAACAGCAGTAGGGCTTTGGCGATGTGAATAAAGTAGGATGCTGAGGTGTGACGTGATCCTGTAGTATTTGGTGACCCCAGTGTCCTCACAAGGTGGCTTGTAAGATGGGGCAGGAGAGTCTAATTCAGTGCTGGAGATTGGAATTTGGGATTGAGGTCAGAGAAATGAAGCCATGACAAGTCCCTGGATATGAGGCTGAAGGGAAAAACCACACTAGGAAATCAGGAAGGGGCAGCCCTTGGAAGGTGGAAAAGAAGGAAATGCATTCTGTTTCAGAGTTCTAAGAAAGAGTGGCCAAGCCCTCCTGATATCTAGAGTTTATCTGAGTGGGACTCAGTTCAGACTCCTGCCTTCCTTAAAGGGAATAGAATAAAAGAACTCAGTGTGTATGCCCATATGAGGCTTAAGTGGCAAACAATTGCATGTGTTCTTAATTATCCTGAAAAATATTTGCCTCTTTTTCTGGATTTAATATGCTATATTTTAAGTCAGAAATAATGGTGGAACATAGGAATATCCCTCCTTTGTCTATTCCCCTTCTGTGGTTTCCATATCATCTGTGGTCCAGGAGCCCAGCCCCTGCAGATACAGAGAGACACTCTGATCACAGTATGTGCAGCTCCACTTTTTCCAGACCTGGATTCCAAGCACAGCCATGTACTCAGCACATAGCACTTCATCTGCAGTGACAGGTGAGGACTCAGGCCTCAGTGGAACCAGCTCACTAGTTCAGGGCCACACAGCCAAGAAGTGACAGAGGAGGTTTGGCATCAGTCAAGTTGGCTCTGTCATTTGGGAATACTGAGGGACTCTATGTTAGCAGACACTGCGGTGACAGGTGGAACCCCAGCACAACCCTAATCTTACACCCGACTGTATTCGCTCTTGGTCCCTGTGTCTCCACATTTCCCTCTACTGAGCACATGGAGCCTGCTCCACTCCCTGGATCTCTGGGTTTGGCTCTGCTCTGTGCTTTGGACATGGAAGGATGGTAGCTGTGAAGTGACCAAAACCAGGACACATAGCTGTCTGCTTGGTCTGGTGCTCTGCTGCCCTGACAAGGACATGGCCCAGACTGGTGCTCACAGGAGGAAGGAGACAGGCACGTGGCCTGGGGCCCTGCCCAGTTTAGCCACTGAC
>PVJX010049625.1:0-10991 GCA_004027295.1 Dolichotis patagonum
ATTGTGTTATGTTTGATATTATTGTAATTGAAACTATGCTCAACTATAGCAGAGTAAGAGATATGGTGTTAGATACTGTTGATGTCCAGTTGACTTAATGTAAAGTACTGTGTTGCCTATGTTGTCCTCTTCTGATCTGCTCTGTACTGCCCCCTTTTGTTTTATTCTCTTTTAAATAAAAAAAGAAAGAAAAAAGAAAAGTTAGGATAGAAGTGATAGATATTGGACCATATATAAGCTTATTTGAATCTTTGTAAAAAGTCAGACTTTTCACTTAAGTTTGTAAAACTTGAACTGTTCAAGATGATGCATTATCTCTGAATAACAGCGGCAAAGGAAAATCCAAAGGAGAAAAGAATAGCCATGGTTTCTGGAGGCAAGTGTGTGTAAACACAGACTCCTCTTGTACATGAGGATGGTAAGATTCTTGTGAGTCCATACTGTAACAGAATGAGTATGGTCTTACCGGTGACAGCATTTATGGAAATACAAGACCAATAGTCTTTGGTCAGGGATGGGTTGGACCAGTTAGGTAAGGAGTGGGTAAGCTGGCCTGTCCTTTACAGATGTTTGGGCATAGGTGGGAAGATCAGTAGGCCAGCTTCTGTAGGGGATAGGAGGATTATACTGACTGCGCATGTAGAAAGTGTTTGCATTCTTGAGGCAGAAAGTAACAAATTTGTAATACTAACAGAATGGAGAATAGGACACACAAAAGAAGGCATAGTGAAAACTGGGCATTGTTTACGTCTTCCTTATCTGCCTTGGACCTCTTTATTGACTGTAAAACAGGAGGATGGTAAGAAAGACAGAAAATAATGAAACTCCCTCTGGGGAGAAATCACAGCATACTTTGGTAAAGAAGATCTTTTATTCAGGTGTTGAAAGACTCGAAAGTTGAACCAGTTGGTGAAACCAAATGAAATCACCATAAACCAATCAAATAAAATAGGAGAATTGATAGAATATACAAAGGCAAGGCCTTCAGGTGTTTTCTGTGGTTTTTGGAGAGACTGAGAGATGTAGGGGTGATTACCTATGACTTTCAAGAAAGCAAATTTTCATACAGGTATACCTTAATTTGAGACCAATAAATGCACTGTGGATTCTTGTAAGCAGAGAGCTGGAGGAGTGCCATCAATAGCACTGAAGTGTTCCTCCCAGTTTTCCTGCAAAGTTTGGGTTTCAAATTTTTAATCAAACCCAACTTGTTAGCCATGTTGTTATATATGGGCAGGTATCAGAAGGCAGGGAAAACTTAAAAACATGTTGTATTTCTTTTCAGACTGATTGTAAATCTGGAAGATAATTTCCAATAGAGCTTGTCTCTGGCCTAAAGTTTGGTCCAAGCAGGAAGATGTTCCACTATGAAACTTCAAAGGGACCATATCTGAAGGATATCTAGGAATAGAGGGAACTCTTAAAAGATCAATTTAGGGAAGAGAAACCCAGTCTTTCTGTAGCTAGGGTGTTAACTCAGTAAGATGGATTTTAGGTAGTATTAGCTTTTTCTTCTTTACTTGAGCACTGAGGTTGACAAGGAGCATGTAGTGTCCAGTAGATCCCTATCATCTTAGACACTTCTTGCATATTATCTGAATGAATGGAGGATGGGGGCCAAATTGAGTATATTGTAGTCAGAGTTTGCAAAGAAAAATATTATATATAGGGCACACAATTTAGTATTATCTTATCTATAATGTTGACCAAGGAGTCAAAAACAATGAAAGTGCAGTAAAACTCTCTACAAAGCAACAACCTAGGGAATAGAGTCAAGGTGCTGGCTCCAAAAGCAGTGACCTGTATATGTCCAGTTAAAAACCAACAGCCCATCATAATGCCTCCCATGAGTCCTCATGAAGACCTACAGCCCATGACAAAGACTAATGTAAGTCTGTTTCATGGATCTGCCCTGAGAAAGCCCAAAGGTCAGTAGTGGAAACTAGAAAATCTATGCCTGTGAGATGAAGGTTCTGTGCAAGTAAGCTCAAACTTTTGCAATGGAGCTGAGAAGCAATGCTTAAAATAAGTACAAGAGATCCCCCCAAAATTACCACCACTGTTTTCAGTGACTGTGAGGTCCTGAGCTTCTCCGATTATGAGAAAAACTGAGTTCAATCTTCTGGAGATTGAACAACATGCATCTTACACCATGAAGTCAAGAAGCCATGCTCAAAGTATAGGCCAGAGCTTCGCCAGTGTGAACCACACCTTACTCAGGGGCAATGTCCTAAGCTCCTCTGATGATGACAGCCAAGTTTATATCAGGGAATCCCACATGGCAATTCTTACAGGAGAACCAACAGCTCCCAAAAAACTAACATCTCCAAACAGTATTGCTCTACATCTCTAGGTCTCTTTTTTATGCCAGCAGCAATCCTCAGGTGGCAGCATCTCTATCAACACCACACAGATTCAGTTTAGCTGGTGTTTAGGTTGGCCATCAATTTTCAATACAACATAGATTATGTCCATTAGAAGAGATTGCATGAGTGCTATAATTTTTCCTAAAATTATAGAAAATCCTTTACACACTCTAACCAGTGATAAGGAAAAGCAAGATTCAAAGGTATCTTACTGTTCATATGCATGGTGTTTATGTAAGTCAATCTTCCATTCATATGTTGGTGAGCATCTCCATGCCTGGGGTGTGAGTAAAGGAAGGAGTCTCAGAGAACCCTGGGGTGTAGTTACCTGGAAGGCAGGACACTGAACTGTAATAATCTTAAGGAGGGTTTTGCTGGAAGGAAAACAGCTAAGAGGCTCAAATAGATAGGCTAAGACATTGAGACCTATATAAAAACTACTATGAAGACATGAAAGGGTAGTGTAAGTTTGTGAGGAAGTAGAAATGAATCTTCCTTGACAGAAGAACAATCAGTCTTTTGTGGGGTAGTTCTGGTATTGCTGATATGGAGAGGAGGTGTTGGCAGAAGGTGAAGCAGGAAAGCACAAATTATTGGTCTCTTATAGTATGGCATTGGAGATTAGTTGCTTCCTTTTTTGTTTTATCTACAGAGGCATTTCCAATGGTTATGGGATTTGAGAGTCTTCAGTTCCCCCTACAATGAAGTACAGCCATCTGTATTGGTAGAAGACTGCCTATATATGGGTGTTAATGCAAGGGGTATTCATGATTGAAGACTACTGAGAGGTGAGAAATCCTCTCTCTGTTCATATGACAGTATGGCTGTGAATTATGTGAAATACATATTGGAATCATTACTTGTCAACCTGTAAGGCTTAGGCCAATACAATGGCACAGGTTACAGCTGTCTGTCAGCATGTCTAAAGGTCATTCTTGAGGGAAGATCTGCAGTTTCTATAACGTGTCCTGTCAGACAACTGCATATTTTGACTTAGATGACAGTGTATGGGATGCCTTACAGAAACTCACATCAATATACCAAGTGTGATCAATGGTAGGGAAGGGAAAATTTGATATATGAGGAAAGGACAAGAATATTATGTGAATAAGAGACAGACAGACACATGCATCTGACATCTTAGAAGGAGGCAGAGTGGGTATGACAGGAGGTACAGAATCAAAGCCAGGCCCCAAAGCTACAGTAAGTGTCATGATTTCTATCAAAAGTGCAAAGAACTAAGATTACAGGAGTGGACAGAAGATGAAAGAGATGTGATGAGGATAGGAGACCCTGCAGTTTATGGGTGGAGTATGACATGAGTGTAAGAGAAACTACTGTGGCAGACACTCATAAGAAGCCTGGCCAATTTAAGATTGTGGAATCCAGTCACTTAGATAGGAGAGCAGTTGAGCATAGACTTGGCTCTGTGGTACATAGACAGCAATGTTGTGTACAGTGTGGAAACCAGGCACATAAACGTTTTGAAAGATTTGGGGAGAGTCTTGTAAAGAAGAGCGAGGAAATTTCTTACGATATAAAGTTTCCAGTGAGGCCATTTTAGTATGATTATATAAGAGTTTGCTAAGGATGATGTAATGGGTTATACATATGTTAACTTGGGAATTTAGGAGTTTAAATGTAGCAACTCATCAGGGGGCCAGGGTCCTCAATTTGTAAATATCCTCACCTTGTGAAGGAAGATGGGTGGAAGGCAGAATGTGTGAGTGTATACTCACCCTAGTAGGCAGTAACCTGCTTACAGTGTAAGGGCTGAGAAAAGTCTTGGTCTCCCACTCAACTTGTGCTCTTCCTGCATTTCCTGTCTTCTGACATCTTGAAGTGTTGTCCCTGTGCCATTCCACCCTGCTGTGAAGCCAATTGATTGTGGAATGAAACCTTCACAAACTGTGAGCTGCATAAATCTTTCTATCCTTCATTTTGGGCATTGGGTATTTTGTGTCAGCAATGAGAGAAAATTACTAAGACAGAAGGTGAAGCCAGGAACCCAGGGAGGGAGGGAACCACTCTGACAGGGGAGAGAAATTGTATTGTGCAGAGAATGGGATTTTGAGGAATTAATTGGACAACATCTGGAATGTGTTTGTATATAATAATACGCATATAGGTGACAGGTGGGGAGGAGAATTGAACCTCAGATGCAGAGCTATGACAGTGTTTCATGGCTAAATGTTGAAGAAGTAGGACCATATCCCATCTAATGGATTCATAAGAGGAGATCATCTATGCTCTATAAGACGTGGGAATCAGACAGGTGAAAGCAGAGCAAATCATAGGCAAGTGCCTGAAAAAATAGTGGGGACTGAGCCAACCCAGGTTAACAATCAGAGCTGGCAAGTGTCAAAGTTGGTCAGGGTAAAGGTGGACAGCATCTATGAGGGGGGATGTAAGGAATGGTCCTATGTGAAGGAAGTATCCTTCATATCTAGGACTGAGATATGGTTAGTAGATGGGGGAATAGGAGAAAAATGGATATAACTGCTATGAAGTAGAGCATGCATAACACAAACAATTTGATTAATAGCAAAGAGGTACTGTCCCAATATGTAGGTGACATCTGTCTTTAGAACACAGGTAATGAGGATATATTTATGGCATAAAATGGTCATCCAGCCAATATACTTGTTTCTGGTAGTTACCATGGTCCAGGTAAACCTCCATTTACCTCAGTTCCTATTACTAGTACTGGTTACTTCTGTTTCCCAGAAATGGCTGGTGACTATGATGCATGGTTGACCACCTTGATGCAAATTGTAGAAATTAACGCCTAGTTGTTAAGCCACTCTGACCATGTACTTCTGCTTGAAACCCCATAAAAACCTCCCTCACTGAGATTTTGGGACCTGGCTTCTTTTGGTAGAAAACCCAGTCAGGTTCAATTGTGTAAATAAAACTATTCACTGACTTCAAAACTTCTTGAGTGTCACACCTGTCCTGGTTTCAGTTTCCTGCAAAATTTTGATTCCCTGATTAGGAACAGCTTTATTTTCCATTTAAGACACAGGCTTAGGCCATGAATGTGTGAAGCCAGGAACTCTCTATAGCTTTCTTGATGGAAAAGTGTCTGCAATATTTCCTCAGAATCTCCTGAGAAATTTTGGAATGGATGCACCTGCTCAATGCTTGAAACTCACTAAATCCAAAATGGGGAAAGAACACAGTCTGGTAAGGGCATTGGATGAGGTAGGGCCCTCAGGGCACCCCTGACAGTCTGTGTGTCAATACTGTTCAGCTTAAGCAGAAGAAGAGCCCTGATCACCTCTGGCCAGTAAGGAATACACTTGAGGAAAGGGAGTTGGAATGTTTAAGCTCTGAGCACCTGCTGAATGATTATGTGAATGATTTCAATGGATGTTGAAAGCAATAGAAAGTTCTGCTTGTGCCACATGGTGAAAATAAGGGGTTAACTTCAAAATTATGGTGTCTGATTGGTCCTTAACCTGTGGTTCCAAGGATGCATAAAAAGGGACAACTAGAGACTCTCTTCATTCCTACTCTCTATGGCCAGGTCATTCCAATGTTACTGAGAGCAAAATGGATAGATGGGCACCTGATTGGTCTCTTTGTTGAGTGTCTCCCACACTTTCTCTGTCACAACATGATTGAAGTGTATACCACATACCAATAGAGAGTCAGAAAGGGTGGAATTCAGCCATCCCAAAATTGCAGTCATTGACTGCATGCCCAAGAATTTTTAAGAGGATTTTTCTGGTGTTTACAGAGTTAAAGTGAAAGCAAAATGCTACCACCTGTGTCTTAAAAGATGACCCACACCACTTGAGAATTCTGCCTTAGCAGATAAACCATGATTGTTGGCCACCACACCTGCTTGCAAAACCAGTTTCAGCAGCCAGTGCTTCTATGTAGCTGTGCAGAATCCAGTCATGCCTGTGTTCACCCACAGGACTCCCTGACCAGAACCTGTTGATTCACTGCTTCATGGCTTCCCATACAGCTAGTGCCTACCTGAGATTATAGGTAGCAATTTCTTCTGACTCTGTTTAACACAGAAACATCACTGCATTTTGACAAAGGAAAAAATTTGACTCTCAACATTCATGAATTATTGGCAATGGTTTTTCCCAAAGGTCACTCTAGATCAGAACACAAAAGCCAGTAGAAAAAAAAAAAACAAACTACCCTGTGAAGCAACTCTCATAAGCATCAAAGTAAGGGGCAAAAGCTCCTCAATATGTCAAAAGTTATAACTGTGCACCCGAGGTCTGATAAAGCTGTTCAGACTTTTAAGAGAGACTCTATCTGTACTTCTTTTAAACTGAGGTGGATGAAAATCTGCAGATGATAGATACAATCATTGTTGCTGAAAAACACCTGATATCCACAAGAGACTCCAAGCTGATAGATACCAATACCCTCTGACCAAAGATCAATATGCAACAGAGAAAGTCCATGGACACAAGAAAATAAATCCCCTTTCTAATTGAAAGATAATGACTGACAAAAGCTTCAACCTAGATCAGATGCAAAACTTTTAATCAGTCTGATAGGATCAAGCTAGTCCATACAAGGTTTCCTTCAGCTGTATCACTGGTGACCTACGGTCCACATGCATGTCGGGATCAACCTACAACTTTCATGGCAGACAGAAAACCTATTTGTCCTCTATCAGAAAAAGTTATCATCACCAGGGAAACTGGGACTCTGCCTATCGCCTCTTCTACCAGGCACAAAGTTACAATGTTAGACTACTTCTCACCAAACATGAATTCCTGTAAATGCCAGAATGTCCCCATGCCATTTCTGTGAAGAGAAAACTCTCCAAGTTAAAAGTGACCATATGTTTAGCAGAAGTTCTAGGCATGTAAAGGCCTCTACATGTAAATCTATCCTTTCTGCATTAGAGGGAAACACAAAACTTAAAATAAATTACTAAAACATCAAGAAACAGAAAAGCCAAATAAATAAAAGTAGGAAGGAGCCCAAAAGAAGGAAGATACAGGCCTTCAAAACAAGGTGGTAGGAATGTAATTAAAGTTGTTATTTTACATACTGATCTTCAAAAGAGTTCATAAGATCACCAGACACATACGTTCAAAATTGATCCAATCCTATGAATGTTAACTATTTTGCTCCAAGAACTAATAGAATTTGTAGCACAATCATCTTAGCTATCTTAAGTGTATTTACACAAATTTAGATATTTTTCTTTTCCCTTCCCTTTCCCCCCTCATTTTCCCCGAGATATTATTTTTCCACGTTGAACAGATCCTTATGCTTTGAGAGTATTTATTGAGAATTTTCTATCCATTTTGCTCTTACCATTTCTTACACTACGGAAACAATATGGTATTTATACATTTGAGTTTTATTTATTTCACATATGATAATGGTCTCAAGTTGCGTCCATTTACCTATAAAAATGTTAATTTTATCTTTCTTTATAGCTGAGTAGTATTCCATTGTATAAATGTACCACTTTCTTTTTTTTTTATCCATTCCTCAGTTGCTGTACATGTAGGTTGTATCCAAGATCTGGATATTACAAAAAGTGCTGCTATAAACATGAGTGTGCAGATATCTTTGTAATAAGATGTTTTCAATTATTCTGGAACTGTACTCAGAAGTAGCATAACTTGGTCAAATGAGAATATCAATCCCAGCTTTTGGAAGAAACAAGACCACCTTGCACAGTGGTTGCACCAGTCTAAACTTCCACCAGTGGTACAGAAACATTCATTTTTCTCCACAGCCTCTCCAGTTTTTGTTGTTGGGAGTATTCTTTATCCTGGACAATCTTTCTAATTTCAATATACATGAAGGTAGGTATAACTATTTTGAAGAGTACAAGAACATTATGGTAGCTATTGTTGATTTTCTTATTGTCTGGTTATGAAGGCCAGTAATGCCATCACTATTGTGTTCTCATCAGTGTTATACTATTTGGTTTTGTATGTATTAATTGTGTGTGAATATATAGACAACGATTTAGAAGAAAAGAAGAGACATATTAGCCACTGTAGATCTCCTGTTGTCTTGCTTTAAAACCTGTGTCATGTACATTGTTTTCTTCTGATCTGTTTTGTTTTGTTTGTTTGGTTATGGTTTGTGTAACCCTCTTTAAAATAAAATAAAATAAAATAAAATAAAGTAAAATAAATAAAATAAAATAACAGGTAGAAAATAAAACAAAAACAGGTGGCAATCACCAAGTGAGGCCTAAGTGTGTTTCCTGAGAAGAAGAATGAAGCCTGCATCAGCATGAGATAGACAAGCCCCATCATGAAAGTCTAAAAATTATCCTCCAACAGGAATGGGCTGAAGATTCACCTTTATGGCTTGGCAATCAACCATGCTCTCATAGGGACTGAAATCCATCATGCCATGACTCCCATTGGTCACAGAAAATATCCTGTGTTACAGGAAGCTCAAAAAGGCATTAGTCACATCTCAGCAGTTTAAAACACACCAGGCTCCTGAAAGACTGTTAATCACTTTGGACCAGTCCACGCCTTCCAGTGAAGAATGCCATTGGGGATTACCAGTCAATGCAAGATCTTCAAGCATCACCGTGCACTCTGTGGTTCCCATCCCATAAACTCTTTTGGGCCTTCTTCCTCCAGACACCACCTGATTCATTTGCCTGGAATTAAAAGATGCCTTTTTGTTTGAGAGTTGGCACCTCTCCACCAGCCTATCTTTTTATTTCAATGGTAAGACTCAACTGCTAGATTGCAAAGTCAATTGACTTGGACTCAACTTCAAATCATTGCTTACCCCTTTGCAGAATCCCTCACAGCTGATCTTGTTATTTATCCTGCACAAAAATCCTGATAGGAAGTCACTAAAGCTCTGCTGCAATATTTGAAGGTAGGGATGCCATGTCCTTAGACCAGAAAGAAAAGAGGTTATCTATCCATCCCAATTGCAAACCTGAAAATTCCATAGATTTACTGAATTCTACAGAACTTGAGTTCACAAAAAGCACGGAATCTATATGATGCAATTTACGGAAAAGATTTTGACAAATTTTTACTCTCACCCAAAACAAAAAAAATCCTTCAATAACATTACAAAAGACCTCTTTACATACTCAATCTAGGGAATTACAGAGGAAAGTGGAATTCAACTTGCTTGTTGATAAATGATGACAGTGGCTTCAAAGATAATTACTTAGACTGTCAGCCCCTGGTAGCACCCAGTGTCCTACCTGTGCAAATACTTGAAACCTGTAACTGAGGGCAGTCCCCCTTGCATCCATGTTCTAATAGCCACTGTCCTTATTAAAAAGAAAACTGAGAAACTCAACTTAGCCTAAGGTGTATCTGTCTTGAAAATACACGTTTTACTGGACCTTCCTGAATAACTATGGGCATTGCTGGCACTCCAAAAGCCAGGTCCTCAGTACAAGCACTCTTTTTATAAAAAAATTATTTAAAAACAAAACAAAACAAAACAAAACAAAACACATGAAATAGAAAAAAGCATAGCAACAATACAAAATTCCAAGGAAAAAACCAAAAGAACAAAAAATACTAAGAAATCATTACTTAATAACTTACATACTGTCATCTTGGAAATAATTGTTCAAGTTACAAAGTTAAAATATACAAAGTACACATTTAAACAATGAGACTTAATTGTTCTGCTCCATGATCTAACAAAAACAGTAATATGGTCATTCATCTTACACACTTAAACATACATGCAATTATATCCTTTAGAGCACTTTCTTTTCCTCTCTTTTTTACAGTGGCAATTACACATTTGGGTTTTATTACTCTTACATTTGTTATTACTTTTTATACTAGAGACACAATGAGATAATTATAAATATGATTGTTATTTATTTCACTAATGAGGAAAGTCTCACGTTGTCTGCATTTCCCTAAGAAGGCCTCAAGGTCATCCTTCTTCACAGCTGAGTAATACTCCATTGTATGAAAATACTGTATCTTTTTCATCCACTCTGCAGTTGATGGGCATCTTGGTTATTTCCAAGTTTTACCTATTACACATTGGGCTGCTATGAACATGGGTGCACATATATCATTGTGATTTGAGCTTTTCAGTTTTTCTGGGAAAACACCCAGGAGGGGAATAGCTGGGTTCAATGGAGATTCCAGTCCTAGTCTTCTGAGAATTCTCCATACTGATTTCCATAATGGTTTAACCAGTCTACATTTCCAACAATAGGAGACCATTTTTCCTTTTTCCCTGCAACCTCATCAACATTTGTTATCCCTTGATTTCTTGATGGAAGCTATTCTTTCAGGATTGAGATGTAATCTCAATGTTGTTTTAATTTACATTTCTAGAATGACAAGCGATGGTGAACATTGCTTCTTGTATTTGTTTGCCATTTGTATATATTTAAAATCTGAGAACTGAGTGTTCCTCTCAGGTGCCCATTTTTGGCGAGAGGGTTTTGAATTTTAGTGGCTGACGTTATTTAGTTCTTTATATGTTCTTGATAAAAGCCCTTTGTCTGAGCAGTTGCTGGCTAAAATTCTTTCCCATCCTGTGGGTTTTCTTTTCACTCTCATGGTGATTTCTTTTGAAGTACAGAAACTTTTCAATAATATGAGATTCCAGTTGATGATTCTCTGAAATGTTTCCCATGAAGTTTGCATTTTGTTCATGAAT
>PVJX010049626.1:0-10992 GCA_004027295.1 Dolichotis patagonum
TTCTATCTACCACATTGTGTCTTATTGGAATTTGAATATGTGTGATAGTTGAAACAATTTTGTTCTTTTTTATAAAAAATGAGATATTATAGTACCCATTGATCATTTTCTGTTATTCGGTTCAGAAAGCCCTGTATTTCTTTCACTCTATGCATGGCTTTACACTATTGTGTTATGTTTGATATTATTGTAATTGAAACTATGCTCAACTATAGCAGAGTAAGAGATATGGTGTTAGATACTGTTGATGTCTAGTTGACTTAATGTAAAGTACTGTGTTGCCTATGTTGTCCTGTTCTGATCTGCTCTGTATGACCCCCTTTTGTTTTATTCTCTTTTAAAGAAAAAAAAATTTTTGCCTGCATATCTCTTTTACTTTCGTGAGGTTAATTCCTAAGTATTTCATTTTTTTGGATGCTAGTTCTTACTAATAGGTTTTGGCTAATGAGAAACATTAATGGGAGATGAAGTAAGGACAGAAACATTTTTTAATTTTTTAAAATTCTATTTATATATGTTTACACTTCATGTAGTTTTATATTCATCTTAAGGAGTTGTTAAATGTACAAATTATAGCATTTTTCTTTCTTTTTTTATCCCCGTCCCTCTCTCTCCCCTCCCTTCTCTCTTCCTCAAGTTAACCTATGTCATTTTTCATTCCTGTTTATGTTATTTGTTCTAGGTCTTGTTTTGACCTATAATGTTTACATTAATTGGAGTTAAGTTCTTGTACATGCCATATCTTTATTCTTATTTCCCCTTCATCTCCTCCCCATCCCTGGCTCTTTCCCCTGGACCACTTCCCTACTGCAATGGATTCATGTTCCTGTAACATCCTATCCATCCCTTATCATTTTCTTCGTTTGTATTTTCCCTCACTCAAATGAGAGATAACATATGGTATCCAAGCTTGTGTGTCTGGCTTATTTCACATGACATGTTTAATAAGTGCATCCACTTTCCTATAAATATCTCAAATTTGTTGTTTTCATAGCTGAGTAGTATTCTAATATATATAGGTACCATATTTTCTTTATTCAATTATCTGTTGATGGGTATACAAGCTGCTTCTAGGGTTTAGCTATTATGATATATATATATATATATATATATATATATATATATATATATCCCTATAGCATGATGACTTAATCTCTTTGGGGAAGGTAGCTAGCAGTGGGATAGCTGGATCATATGGAATTTCTAATTTCAGTTCTTTGAGAAACATCCATACCAACTTCCCTTATGGTTGTACTAATTTACATTCCCACCAAAAATGAAGGAAGGTTTCTTTTTTACCATAGCCATGACAGCATTTATTATAGCTTGATTTCTTAATGATTGCCATTTTTTGGAAAAAAAATTGAATATTAGCATTCTTTTAATTTGCATTTCTCTAACAGCCAGATATGCTGAAAATTTTTTCAAATGTCTGTTGACCATTTGTATTTCTTCCTCTGTGAAATGTCTCTTCATTTCTCTTGCCCATTTCTTGACTTGGTTTTTAATTTTAGGTCATTTGATTTTGTTGAGTTCTTTGTATATTTTAGATATTAGTTCTTTGTCTCAGGAGCAGTTTGCAGAAATTTTTCCCACTCAGTAATTTGTTTCTTCACTCTACTGATTTCTCTCTCTCTCTCTCTCTCTCTCTCTCTCTCTCTCTCTCTCTCTCTCTCTCTCTCTCTCCTGATTCTTTTGCTATACAGAAAGATTTTAGTCTGATATACTCTCGTTTGTTGATTATTGCTGCTATCTCTTATGTGATTGAAATCCTGTTTAGAAAATCCTCTCTTGCACCTATGATTTCAGATGTTTTACTCATTTTATCTTTCAGTAGGCTAATGTTTCTATTTTAATGTTTAGGTTTTTGATCCATTATGTTGTAAATAAGCCCCCAGACTGAAATTGTCAGTGCAGAAAATAAACACAAAGGCATCAAGAAATCTCATCAATTTAGTTTATTTTTATCTCTGCAAATGGGCTCAAGCATGAGCTAGCAGGCCCCCAGGACAAGAAATCTAAACTAGGTATTTTCTTCCTCTCTTTCAAAGGACATTTTATTTCAGTGGCTGCATCTGTCTCCATAATTTCAGATCCCCAGTAGTCATCTCCATGACTTTCTCTCTTCTCTTGTATTTTTCCAGCAGCAAGGATGGTAAAGGCTTCATGCTAAAAAAAACTTCATTTTGCTCTTCTATTCTGTTTGGCTTTTCAATTCTTTCATAACCTGTATTGTCAATTTCATATATTGAATTTTGTCACTGTTTTAAATATTCACCATCATCTATTTTTCTCTGATTCATGCTACTGTCTACCATATCTTGATCTTGATTAATATTTCCAAAATCATGTTGAATAATTTATGTATGGTGCTGGGCAAAAACTCCAGGGACTTGTAAATGTTAGACATGCAGCCTGCTACTGAGCTACATCCCCAATAAATCATGTTAGATTTTGAATGCAGTTTCTGGGTGAGAAAGTTCTCTCACATGGTGTTTCAGTAACTTTATCATTACTAGTTAAAAGACAAGTTAAAAGAAGACAAGTTAAAACAGGAAAGGTTTATTTTAGCTCATAGGTTGTAGAAGTTTCAGTCTATAACCAGCTGGCTCCAAGGAAGGGGAGCATGGCAGAATGACATCATAGAGGAGAAACTCCATGAAAATAAAGGAAGGAGGTATCAAGTTTCCCTTTCCCTCTTTATTCTATTCAGGCTACCACCCTGCTAGTTGGTGCCACTCACACTCAGGGTGGGTATTCTATCTTTAGTAAGTCTATTCACCTACACCCATGCCTGTGCTAATTCGATCAGCTGACTGATCCAGTTATTATGCACCCATAACCCATATCATACATCCATGACCCAGCCACTATCTAAATCCCCATCTTGGAGTGCACGAGGCCTTGGGGGACATTTTAAATATAAACCATAACACATGGGTTAGTCCTGGACTCATTTTCACTTTCATAAGTACTATCTCTTACAGAACAGAATACATTCCTGGAACCAAATTAATACTGATGATATTCTTTAAAATCTCAGCTTAAAAAGCTACTGAAATACCAGGATGGTCTCTCTGTGGAAGATAGTTATTGAAAAGGATGCCACTGTTACTACAGGTCATTAAAGGGAGTCATTACAGTTTATTTTTTTTCTTTTCTTTTTTTTATTAGTACATGTTTGCAGTATATGCTGCCATAGAGATACACAAATACTTGGTGATATAGTTTGAGAGTTGAGCCCAGCTGTGTCTATAGCAAATTATACTCCAATACTTCCTTTTGTCATATTCCATTTTTGGTTAAACTTTTGTCACTTGTAACCAAGAGAGTATTGGTTGTATCACCCTCTTACTTTACCATAGGGAGATATTGATGCCAAAAGGCTAGTACAATTTAGGCATCTTTATGCTAGGTGAAGTTAGGAATTTATGAAGATATTGTTATGGAAAAATATAACCTGCCTTTTCTCTGACCTATCTATCACAATATATAAATGTGTGAAAGATAAAACATATATTGTGAAGATTAGACATATTTGAGCTGATTGGATTAGATCTTGCAGACACTTCTCTATTTCTTCTCTTGCATCCACTGGAGATTTTTCTTGACGATTTGAGTTTCTTGAAAATGATTCATGGCTTGGAATCACAAGTCACACAGGGCAAATTATAAGAATCAAGGTTATAAAGAACACAACAATGATTGAGTGAGAGAAGAGAAGACAGCTGTGACCATACTGCTGTATCTAGGATAAACCTGTCTGGAGTCTCTAAAGACACATTCATTTTTTCATACCAGGAACACATGACATTGTGCTTGCCACTCAGGGGCTTATGCTGCTGAGCTAATCCCCAGCCCAGAAGCCATATTTTTAAGTTTAAAAAAAATTTATTTAAAGAGAAAAAAACAAATAAGACAGAATAAAGGGTAGCAACAATACAGAATTCCAAGGAAAAAAGGAAAAGAACCAAAAAAAAAACCCACTAAGAAATCATTACTTGACAAATTACATGCTGACATCTTGGAAATATTTGTTCAAATTACAAAATTAAAACATGCAAAATAGACATTCAAATAGTAACACTGTTAGTAGTTCTGCTCCATGATCTGACAAAAACAGCAATATGGTCATCCATCTTACACACTCAAACATACATGCAATTATATAAAAAGGGTAAAATTAAACACAACAAAACAGAAGAAAGCAGATCACAAGAAAGCAATGTAAGAGACATAAATTTCAAATTTAGAAAATTGGAGATATTCACTCTCTTTCATATTGACTCTTGTTTCTTTCCAAATAGTTGTCCATATAGTCATATACAGGGAATTCACATGAAACAACATAGTATGGAACTGATCTGAGCAGGATGGGGAGGGTGATTCAGGTCTTCAAGACCAGACAATAGAGAAGCCAAGAATGGCTGTCATAATGTCTCTCCTTCTCTTCAAAACAGCTGTCCATACCTTCATGTGTGTTGAACTTAAACAAAACAAAACAAGCTAAAATCACTTTGAACAAAGAATGATAGTATTACTGGATTTCACATCATGACATTATGGAATCAGCACTGGATATGGTAGTGTCTCTTTTTCTTCAAAATTGTTGTTCATTTCAACATGCGTTATATAGTTGGTTGTCGTAAAATGTTTATAAGCTCTACACATGCATGAGTCTCTACATGTATATATATCCTTTCTGTATTAGTGGGAAAAAACAAAGCAAGACAAAACAAAAACAATTCCTAGAAAAGCATGAAGCAAAAATCATATAAAACCACAATACAAGGTGATATACAATGGATACTATGATGTCTCAGAAGTATATAACAACATTAATAAAAACAAAGCATTAGAGACATTATAAGACTTCAAAAGCAATTAATAATCAAACCAGACTGGGTATCTTAGTGAATTTTGTCATCTTCAGTGTAGTTGCCTATACTCTTAGACTCGATGCTATCAATCATAACAGATTTGAATAAAATCAGTCAATACAAGAAAGCACTTTAACAAAGCAGATTCAAATAATATCAGTCATAATAAGACAGTATAAGTTATACAGGGCTCCAGATTAAGTTGATAGGAAATTAAGGATGATTACCATATTATGCTGCTGAGCTAATCCCCAGCCCAGAAGCCATATTTTTAAGTTTTTTTTAAAATTTTATTTAAAGAGAAAAAAAAACAAATAAGACAGAATAAAGGGTAGCAACAATACAGAATTCCAAGGAAAAAAGGAAAAGAACACAAAAGGAGAGGAATGTTCAATGAAGAATATAAAGCAACTTTGAAGAATATAATAGCTGACTTTGTCCTCAAGTCTAGTGTAAGTAGACAAACTGGACAGCATGTAATCCATCCAAACAGAGTGATGGGAATAATGTAGATTTTAAATCTTGTTACCCCATTAACAATATCCTCTGCCTTCCTTTTTTAGATAATTCCTGCCCTTTCACTCCCATAGGGTGCACTGCTTATTTTCGGTCCCACTGCCTCCCTATATAGAGCATCTCAATGGACCCTCTCTCCTGATCTACTCTGCCTGTGTTTCTCTCTGTTAGTATTTTGATGCCCTCTATACCAGAGATTATAGCTAATCTTCTCTGCCTCATTGCTGCTATTCCATTTTTCTGCCATTGTTAGTCTATTTTTCTCTTGCACCCCACTGTCTGCCCCATTCACTGAGGCCTCTCTGCCACTGCTCCTGAAATGCTTGTGTTCTTTTTGTCACTTTCTAAAATGTCCTTTAGTATTTTTTGCAGGATTGGATTGGTGGTCACAAATTCTCCCAGAACTCTTTGTCATGGAAGCATCTTGCTTCTCCATTAATTGCTAGAGAGAGTTTTGCAGGATACATCAATCTGGGCTGGAGGTTGTTCTCCTTCAGGGCTTGAATTATTTCACTTCAAGTTCTTCTTGACTTGATTGTCTGTGTTGAGAAATCTGCTGTGATTTTGATGGGTTTTCTTTTATAGGTGATCTGTTTCTTTTCTCTGATGGCTTTTAATATTCTGATCTTATATTGAATTTCTGGGATCTTGATTATTATGTATCTGGGTGTAGCTCTGTTTTGGTTGTAGGTGCCTGGAGTTCTGTGTGCTTCATACATCTGCATATCATTTCCTTTTTCTATGTTTGGGAAGTTTTCCTTAATAATTTCTGTGAATAGCCTTTGTAGTTTTTCTGTTTTGACTCCTGCTTCTCCATTCACATGCTTTATTCTTAAGTTATAGATCCTCTTGTCATCCTCTAGCCTTTGTATGGTTACTGCCTGCTCCCTTGTTATTTTTAAGAGATCTTCCCTTTCATGATCATACATTGCAAAGCTTATGTTCAATTTTTGATAGTCTATCTTTAGCATCTTTCAAGCAGTTTTTCCAACTTTCTATGGAGTTTTTACTTTGCTGGTAATCTATTTGAATCTGCTTCTTAAATTCTAGGTTTGCTTTATATTCTTCATTGAACATCTCTCTCCTTTTGTGTTCCTCCATTCTTCTCTCTGTGTCTTCTTGAGAGGTGCACAGCCTTTCTTTTATTAATCTTCTTATCTCTTGTTTAACTTGAATTAATATTCCAGTTTTGATCCCATTTACAAGGTCCCGAAGATATCTCTTTATGTCTGCTGATGCTGTGTTTGATGTTGCATGTTTGCTGCCCTCAATCTCTTTTATATTTACTTCTCCTGGATCAATATTCTCAGTTTTGGGGGCTGGGGGCTTTTTCTTATGTCTCTCTCTTGTCATGTTTTTGGTTCCTTCCATACAAGTGTATAGTGTAATTCCCAGCCCCTTTTCTTGTTGGTTAGGGCACTTCTAGAGCATGCCGGCTAGGGACCACCTGCTATCAGAGAGTGAAGTGCAAGGAAGTGTAGTATATGCTGGTCCTCCCCCCCAGGCCAGTCGACCTTCACAGTCCTCCACTGCATCAGTGTGCACTGCCCTCAGGGAATCAATTGATCTGTGATGACCCACTGGGTTCCAGGCCAGTTCAAGCAGATCCCTCCAATCCACTCTGCAAGGGGAGCAACCAACTGAAGCCCCTTCCTTACAGAGCCAGGACTTTCCTGCCCAACTCCAATATGTCATCTAGTTGGTTGCCCCTTTCATACAGAAGGGTCCCATTCCAATCACTCACTGCGTGTTGATGCCAGTCCCCAAGAATTGCTTGGCTCCCTGATCTCTGACCTCAGTGAGGCTGCAGCATGAATTCACAGTGCCTCTGGGTGGGTCATGTGCAGGGCCAGGTCCAGGTGAGCTGTGCACAGGACTGTTCAGCTCCATGCTCTGGCTGCTCAAGCCAGTCACTTTGGTGCATGTTTGGTTGCTCAAGTCAATCTTGGGCACGAATTCAGGTGGCTCAGTGAGTGTGCAGTGCTTGCCGATCTTAGCTTCTCTAATGGTAGTACCAGGACCTCATATTCGAGCAGTTTCTTTCCCTTCAGTTTCTTCCTGGGTTGAGAGAGTCCATCTCCCTCTGTTTGGATCTCTCCAGTGTGTTCTGTTCTGGCATTTGAGCTGTCTCTCTCAGAGAGGCTCCATATCCTGCTACCTCTAGGTCTGCTATCTTTTCCACAGCTTCTTTAAGTTTTGAGGGGTAGTAGTAGTGATATGTAAAGAACATGGGATTTTACAATTACATAGGCCTCTTTCCAGTTCTACTTCTGCCACTTCCTGATAGATGACCTTAAAAGTCTACTTAACTTCTCTTAGTCTCAGTTTTTCCAACAATAAAGTGAAAAATATGCCATCTAAAGTTGTGTGCGGTGAATAAACAAGATACAAATGCCTATGGTTAAGGTGAATACAATAGCTTTCTAACAAATATCCCTGATATGACAAATATCTATTCCTCACACAGTAGCCACTAAATAAAATATTAACCTTATTGAGGTATAATTTATGAACAATAAGCAATTCAATAGCATAATTTTATTTGATGGTATGATTTGACAACATGATTTGATGAATTTTGGGAGATACATACATATATGAAGAATACCTGTCATATAACACACATGTAATAAGTATTAGCTTATTCTGCCACCCCCTATCTTAACTTGTTCAACAAGATAAAGGCAACATATGAAAAACTCATGACTAATATCATACATGATGAAACACTAAAAGCTTTTTCCTTAAGATTAGGAACAAAATTAGGATATGCATTTTTAACTACTTCTAATCCAAAACATCAGAAGTTTGAGCAAGATCAGCCGGCAAGAAAGGAAATCCCATTCAAACCAGAAAGGAAGGAATAAAGTTACCCCTGCTCACAGATGACATGCTCTTAAATACTAATAAACTAAAAAACACTACAGATTCTAGAAACGATTTGTTAGACCTAATAAATAAAATCAACAAAGTTTCAAGACACAAAATTAACACATGGAAGTCAGTTGCATTCTATAAGAATAAAGAATTCAAGTGCTGAACAGTTAAAAAAGGAAACTAAGAAACAATTCCATTTACAACAGTATAAAAAAGAATAGACCTGCTGCACCACACTCCTTGCTGGCATGCTTTTCCTGCATGCCCCACCAGCCTGGCCCACCATGGTCAGACATTCCTGGTGAGTTTTCCTGCATGCTCTGCCAGCCTGGCCTGCTCTGCCACTGACCAACTGCCCTTGGTGATCCTCCCCATCTCCTGGACCAAGTACTGCTGTTGATATTCGGCTCCCCCTCCCCCTCCCAGAACCTTAAACTGCAGTGGATTAATCATGCTGGGTTGAAGGGAGACTCAGTTACTCCTCACCCAAACAGAAGACTTCAGCAGGCTCCAGTCAGTGTTGTGAGCTTTCCCCTAAAACAGAGGTCTTCAGAAAGTAAATAGGAGCAGTAGTGAAGTTACTTCCAGCTGTAAGGCCTTGGAGAGCTTGGCAAGAGTGTAGGTGACTCCTTCCTCCACACAGAGAATATCAGGAAGGTTGAGTAGTGTGCAAATAGAACTTCCCCCAACTTGAAGGAAAATTAAAAGGGCTTATGAGATACCCAGTGACACAGTAGGGTCTCAGCTGAGACAAACACTATAGACAAGGAGATCTGATGACCTATAACAACCTGAAGACATAGCAACAGCAAGAAATAAGGGTTGATTTACGTCAATACTCCTAGGCTAGTCAGCCCAGGAAGAATATAAGACAGAGCCAACAGGACCTGCAGGAGAAATTCAGGTGACCTGCTCTCCTCTTCATTGTGGTATTCAATAATCAGACAAACATCAACCATACAGTAGGACCCTAAAATACACACTACATACAGTTGTGACTATTGGGATTGAAAAACCAAATGTTAGCCCAAAAGGTGAAAATGACAAAATGAAAAAGCAAAATGCAATCTCAAACATCTAGTCCATCAGGAGCAAGAACAGGTAACAGTGAAATAGAGGACTTTAAAAGTCATAGACCAGAAATAACTGAAAAGATAGCAAATGAAATAAAGAAACAAATCCCTGAGTCTATAGAGGAACTAAAAATAGAAATAATTTCTCATGCAAAGACAGAAATAACAACCTTAGTAAATGAGTTGCTCAGCACAGCTAAAGAAGAAATAGATAAAAAAAATACAGGAGCATGGGAAATTGATTGAAACCTTGAATGAACACTACAGAAAACAAGCAGAATCCATGAAACAAATTCAAAGTGATTTCCAAGAAACAAAAATTTCTGTTGAAAGCTGGAAAAACCAATTAAATGAGCTGAGGATAGAATTTCAGACATTGAGGACAGGATCACAGATAGCAATCATGAAAATGTAGAACTTTTAAAAACAAAAAAACAGCATGAAATGACAATCTAGCAGCCTCAAGATGATGCCAAGAGAAACAATATAGGGCTAATAAGCATCAATGAAGATGCGGGAGTTAACATGAATGAGATCAGTAAAATATTCACAGAAGTAATAGCAGAAAATTTCCCTAACATGGGGAAAATTCTGATATGCAGATAAGTGAGGAATATAGAATGTCAAACAGTCACAACCAACACAAATTTACACCCAGGCATATAATAATTAAGATTCAAGATATACAGCATAAAAACAGAATATTAAAAGCTATTAGAGAAAAGGCACAGCTCACCTGTCAAGGAAAGCCCATTAGAATCACAACAGACTTTTCAGCACAAAACCCTCAAGAAAAGATGAGCTTGGATTGGGGTGTTTCAAGCCCTGAAGGAAAACAACTTTCAACCCAGATTGATGTAACCAGCAAAACTATCTTTCAAATTTAATTAAGAAACAAAATGCTTCCATGACAAAGAACAACTAAAGAAATTCAAGTCCACCAAACCAATCTTAGAAAGACTACTGAAAGACCAACTAGATAGAGATAAAAATGACCATAACCTCCACAACAACAATAGAAATAAACCACTAGGCTGGACAAGAAATTAAACAAGGGAAAAAAACAGGAAACTAGCAACAAGAATACAACATGGCAAAGTCAAGCCAGTACATATCAGTGATATCCATAAATGTAAATGGGCTCAATTCACCTAACCCCCCCAAAAAAGGTTGACAGAATGGGTCAAGAAACAGGATCTCCAAAGACCTAAACATTAAAACAGAAACACTAAATCTACTGGAAGATAAGGTAGGCAGAAGTCTTGGAGACAAAAGGGTAGGCAAAGAATCATGAACAATACACAAACTGAATGGGAAACACTTCAGAGAATCAGCAACTGGGATCTCATATTATTGAAAAGTTTTTGCACTTCAAAAGAAATCACCAGCAGAGTGAAAAGAAAACCCACAGAATGGGAAAGAATTTTAGCCAGGAACCTGTCAGACAAAGTGTCCGGCGCCGACTCCGTCCCGCGGAAGAGAGCACACGAACACTGGACTTCTGCAAGCTCCTTTATTGACCGGGCAGCAACCTCATCACATGTCCGTCCTTGACGGCTCCCTGCGTGTTGTGCAACGAGCACTTCCTTACACTAAGCTTATAAGCTATCTATAGCCAATCGAAGGGTTCTACGTGGAGGCGAGCT
>PVJX010049627.1:0-10991 GCA_004027295.1 Dolichotis patagonum
CATTATGGCATTGCAATGCCCCATTGTGGCACCACCCCGCCCTATTTTGACATCATGATGTCCTCTTCGTGACTTGTCAATACCGCATTATGACCAGACAATTCCTCATTGATGTTACAGTTTTTTTTTGTGACACAAGTGCCCATGATGACATCACAGTCCCCATTATAGCCTCACAATTCCTTTTTTTCACAGGGTAATGCTTCACTGTCACATCAAGGTGCCTTGCGGTGACATTATCTTGGACCATTGTGACATCATCATTTCCTGTTTGACACCAAAGTAACCCTATTAACTTTCTCACATTGTCCTCATTAGTGCAGCACAATCAACTTTTATGATAGTACAATTTCCCACTGTGACAACATAGTTGCACATTATGACATCACTGTACCAAATTTGGATTCAAAATATCCCACTGTGACATCATCATGCCTTTTTTTGAATTCACACATCCTATTTTGGTATCACAACATCCCATTGTGACATCATAGTCCTCCATATGACTGCAGAATTCCCCATCATGATATCATAATGATCCAATACAGCATCAAAATAAACCCTTGTGACATCACAGTTCTCCAGTGATAACACTGGATGCGCCATTGTGACAGAAAAACTCTCCCCTGTGACATCGCAGCAACCTATTGTGACACCACTGCACCCCATGATGACATACTTTTTACTGTTGCTTCACAATTCCCCATTATGATCTCACGTTGCCTTGGTTATCGTCTCAGTGTCCCCATTATGGTACCGTTCCATTTTTATGCTATCATGATGTGCCACTGTGACCTTCAAATTCCCTATTGTGATATCAAATATCCCATTATGACATCACAATTCTGTGCTCTGCCATCAGGATACCCCCATTAGGATCTCACACTTCCCACATTCTGACTTTATAAAGCCACATCATTAGCTCATAAGTTCCATTTTGATCACATAATGCTCCATTAGGGCCCCATCACAAACAATGTTTAACTTCATTATGAATAGAAGATCTTCGAGGGCAGCCTACTACACTTCATACAGCTGCCTGCCAAAAAAAGGACTGGATTCAGAGTTCTAAGACTTAGGCTTCAACTTTTGTCTGCAAACAAACGCCTTCAGTTGAATGTAACATTTTCTTTTTCAGGCATATAAGAACTCTTTTCCAGTCTCAAGATCATGGGAGAATTGGAATTTTTTTATCTATTTCTTTTAATACTAGGTTCACACACACAGAAAACCAGACATCAGTTTGATATCTTTCCTTTTCCTTCCTTTCCTTTCTTTTCCTACATCTCCTGTGACATCACCATGTCCTACTGTGACACAATAACGTGAAATTGTGACCTCGCATACTGCCAATTTGACATCACAATTCCCAATTAAGATCTCACAATTCTCATCATGACATTTAAATTGTCTTACAACATCACAATTACCAATTGTGACACCACAATGATGGACATGACATCATTGTATCGCATTATAGCATCATGCTATGCCTTTGTGACATCATAATGCCTTATTGTGACATGTGTTCACTTGTGACCTCACAACTCTCATTACGACATTACCATTTTCTTTGTGACCTCATGATTGCACACTGTGACATTACAATTGCCCACTGTGATATCACCAGGACCAGTGTGACATCACAGTGCCCCACCATGATATCACAATGTTGTATGCTCACCCAATAATGCCATATTGTGACCTCATGCTGCCCAAATGGAACATCACCATTATCTATGATAGCCAATCTACTCCCCAATTATGAGCTCATGTTGCCTATTTGTAACAGCATAATTAATCTTTTTGACATCACAATTCTCACTTGCAACATCACAGTGAAATCTTATGATATCACGGTTCCACATTATAACATTACAATACTCAATTGTGACACCACGCTGCTCTATTTTCACATTATGATACCCCTCTTGTGACGTGTCAATTCCCCATTATGACCAGATACTTCCCCATTGATGTTACAGTTTTCTTTTGTGACATGATAACCTCCCAGTTTGCACAAGTGCCCTTGATGACATCAGAGTCCCCATTGTTGCATCAAAATTCCCCTTTTTCACAGGGTAATGCTTCACTGTCACATCAAGTTGTGGTGACACTAGCTTGGTCCACTGTGACATCATCATTTCCAGTGTGACACCACAATTAACCTATTATGAACTCACATTGCCCTCACTAGAGCAGCACAATCAACATTTATGTTTCTACAATACCCCACTGTGACAACATAGTTGCACATTATGACATCACTGTTCAAAATATGGCATTGAAATATCCCATTGTGACATCATCATGCCTCATGGTGACTTCACACATCCTATTATGGTATCACAACACTTCTTTGTGACAGCATAGTGATTCATATGACTTCAGAATTCCCCATCATGATATCATAATCATCCATTACAGCATCACAATTAACCCATGTGACATTACATTTCTTCAGTGATAACAGTAGATGCATCATTGTGGCACAACAACACTCCACTCTGACAACACAGTGTCCTTTTGTGATACCACTGTACGCCATGCGGACATACTTTTCAAGTTTACTTCCAATTCCGCATTATGTTCTCACATTGCCCCCGTTATCGTCTCAGTGTGCTCATCATGCTATCATGCCATACCTTTATGCAGTCACTATGCCCCACTGTGACCTCCAAATTCCCTATTGTGATATCAAATATCCCATTATGATATCACAATTCTCTGCTGTGCCATCAGAATACCACAATTAGGATCTCACCCTTCCCCCATTCTGACTTTATAAAGCCATATCATTAGCTCATAATTTCCATTTTGATCAGACAGTGCTCCAGTAGGTCTCCACCACAACCTATGTTTACCTTAATCATGATTAGAAGCTCTTTGAAGAAACCCTGCTAAACTTCATGCAGCTCCAGGCCCAGAAAATGTACTGGATTGAGAGTTCTAAGATTTATGTTTCAGCTTTTTTCTGCTAACAAATGCCTTCACTTGAATGTAACATTGGCTTTTTCAGGCATTTAAGAACTCTTTTCCAGTCTCAAGATATTGGAAGAATTGTAATATTTTTACATATTTCTTTTAATACTTGTTTCACACACACATAAAACCAGATGCCAGTTTGAAATTTCTTTCCTTTTCCTTCCTTGCCTTTCTTTTCCTATTCCTGCTGTGACATCACCATGTCCTACTGTGACTTCATAACCCCCTATTGTGACCTTGTATACAGCCAATGTGACATCACAATTCACAATAAAGATCTCACAGTTCTCATCATGACATTTAAATTATCTTACAACATCACAATTGCCAATTGTGACAACATAATATTGGATATGATATCACGGTATCACATTATAGCATCATGCTAGGCCTTTGTGACATTGTAATGCCCTATTGTGACATATGTTCTATTGTGAACTCGCAACTCGACATTTTACTTTACAATTTTGCTTGGTGACATCACAATTTCACACTGTGATATCACGAGGAACATGGTGACAACACAGGGCCCAACTAAGATATCGCAATGTTGTATTGTCACCCTACAGTGCCATTTTGTGAACTCATGTTACCCAGTTGGAACATCACCATTCCCCATGATAGCAAAACAACTCCCCAATGATGAGCTCATGTTGCCTAATTATAGCTGCACAATTAACCTTTATGACATCACAATTCCCAATTGCAACATCACAGTGACATGTTATGACATCACAGTTCCACATTATGGCATTGCAATGCCCCATTGTGGCACCACCCCACCCTATTTTGACATCATGATGTCCTCTTCGTGACTTGTCAATACTGCATTATGACCAGACAATTCCTCATTGATGTTACAGTTTTTTTTGTGACACAAGTGCCCATGATGACATCACAGTCCCCATTATAGCCTCACAATTCCTTTTTTCACAGGGTAATGCTTCACTGTCACATCGAGGTGCCTTGTGGTGACATTATCTTGCACCATTGTGACATCATCATTTCCAGTGTGACACCACAGTTACCCTATTAACTTTCTCACATTGTCCTCATTAGTGCAACACAATCAACATTTATGATAGTACAAGTTCCCACTGTGACAACATAGTTGCACATTATGATATCACTGTACCAAATATGGCATCAAAATATCCCATTGTGACACCATCATGCCTTATTTTGAATTCACACATCCTATTTTGGTATCACAACATCCCATTGTGACATCATAGTTCTCCATATGACTGCAGAATTCCCCATCATGATATCATAATCATCCATTGCAGCATAAAAATAAACCCTTGTGACATCACAGTTCTCCAGTGATAACACTGGATGCACCATTGTGAGAGAACAACTTTCCCCTGTGACATCACAGCACCCTATTGTGACACCACTGCACCCCATGATGACATACTTTTTACTGTTACTTCACAATTCCCCATTATGATCTCTCATTGCCCTGGTTATCATCTCAGTGTCCCCATTATGGTACCGTGTCATTCCTTTATGCTACCATGATGTGCCACTGTGACCTTCAAATTCCCTATTGTGATATCAAATATCCCATTATGACATCACAATTCTCTGCACTGCCATCAGGGAACCCCTATTAGGATCTCACATTTCCTACATTCTGAATTTATAAAGCCACATCATTAGATCATATGTTCCATTTTGATCACATAATGTTCCATTAGGGCCCCATCACAAACGATGTTTACCTTAATTATGAATAGAAGACCTTCGAGGGCACCCTACTACACATCATACAGCTGCCGGGCAAAAAATGGACTGGATTCCCAGTTCTAAGATTTATGCTTCAAATTGTGTCTGCTAACAAGTGCCTTCACTTGATTGTAACATTTGATTTTTCAGGCATTTAAGAACTCTTTCCCAGTCTCAAGATCATGGGAGAATTGGAATTATTTTATATATTTCTTTTAATACTAGGTTCACACACACAGAAAACCAGATACCAGTTTGATATCTTTCCCTTTCCTTCCTTTCCTTTCTTTTCCTATATCTGCTCTGACATCACCCTGTCCCACTGTGACACAATAACGCCCAATTGTGACCTCGCATACTGCCAATTTGACATCACAATTCACAATTAAGATCTCACAATTCTCATCATGACATTTAAATTCTCTTATGTCATCAGAATTACCAATTGTGACACCACAATAATGGACATGACATCATGGTAACACATTATAGCATCATGCTATGCCTTTGTGACATCATAATGCCCTATTGTGACATGTGTTCACTTGTGACCTCGCAACTCCCATCATGACATTAAAATTTTCCTTTGTCAACTCATGATTGCCCTCTGTGACATCACAATTGCCCACTGTGATATCACCAGGACCATTGTGACATCACAGTGCCCCACCATGATTTCACAATGTTGTATGGTCACCAAATATTGCCATATTGTGACCTCATGCTGCCCAAATGGAACATCACCATTATCCATGATAGCCAATCTACTCCCCAATTATGAGCTCCTGTTGCCTATTTATACCAGCTTAATTAATCTTTTTGACCTCACAATTCCCAATTGCAACATCACAGTGACATTTTATGACATCACTGTTCCACATTATGGCATTACAATACCCAATTGTGACACCATGCTGCCCTCTTTTGACATTATGATACAATTCTCGTGACTTGTCAATTCCCCATTATGACCAGATAATTCCCCATTGATGTTACAGTTTTCTTTTGTGACATGGCAACCTCCCAGTGTGACACAAGTGCACATGATGACATCAGAGTCCCCATTATTGCATCAAAATACCCCTTTTTCACAGGGTAATGCTTCACTGTCACATCAAGTTGTGGTTACACTTGCTTGGCCGGTTGTGACATAATCATTTCCGGTGTGACATCACAATTACCCTATTATGACCTCACGGTGCCCTCATTAGAGCAGTACAATCAAACTTTATGATACCACAATTCCCCACTGTGATAACATAGTTGCACATTATTACATCACTGTACCAAATATGGCATCAAAATATTCCATTGTGGAATCATCATGCCTCATTGTGACTTCACACATCCTATTGTGGAATCACAGCACCCCATTGTGACATCATAGTTCTCCATATGACTTCAGAATTCCCCATCATGATATCATAATCATCTATTACAGCATGACCATAAACCCTTGTCAAAACACAGTTCTCCAGTGATAACAGTAGATGCATCTTTGTGACAGAACAACACTCCAATCTCGCATCACAGCTCCCAATTGTGATACCACTGTATCCCAGGGTGCATGTTTTTCACTATTACTTCACAATTCCCCATTATGATCTCACATTGGCCTCGTTATCATCTCAGTGTCCTCTTTATGGTATCATGGCATTTCTTTATGCTGTCACTATGCCCCACTGTGAACTCCAAAGTCTCTATTGTGACATCACATATCCCATTATGACATCAAATTTCTCTGCAGTGCCATCAGTAATCCCCAATTATTATCTCACTCTTCGCCCATTCTGACTTTAAAAAGCCACATCATTAGCTCATAATTTCCGTTTTGATCACATAATGCTCCAATAATGCCCCATCACAACCTATGTTTACCTTAATTATGATTAGAAGATCTACGAAGGCACCCTATAAACCTTCATGCCCCTCCAGGCCCACAAAAAGTAATGGATTCAGAGTTCTAAGATTTATGTTTCAATTTGTTTCTGCTAACAAATGAGTTTACCTTAATGTAACATTTGCTTTTTCAGGCATTTAATAAATATTCTCCTTCTCAAGATAGTGGAAGAACTGTAATTTTTTATCTATTTCTTTTAATACTAGGATCACACACACAAAAAAACAGATGCCAGTTTGATATTTCTTTCCTTTTCCTTTCTTTCTTTTCCTTTTCCTGCTGTGACATCACCATGTCCTACTGTGAAATGATAACGCCCTATTGTGACTTCATGTACTGCCAATGTGACATCACAATTCAAATTCAGATCTCAAAATTCTCATCATGATATTTAAATTATCTTACAACATCACAATTGGCAATTGTGACATCACAATGATGGATATGACATCATGGAATCACATTATAACACCATGCTATGCATTTGTGTCATCATAATGGCCTATTGTGACAAGTGTTCTGTTTTAACCTCGCAATTCACATTATGACATTAAAATTTCCTTTGTGACATCATGATTGCCCACTGTGAAATCACAATTGCCGACTGTGATATCACCAGGACCATTGTGAAAACACTGTTCCCCACTATGATATCATAAGTCTGTATTGTCACTCAGGAATGCCATATTGTTACATCGAGATGCCCAGTGGGAACAACACGATTGCAAATTATAGCGAAAAAACTCCCTGATTTTGAGCTCCTGTTCTATAATTATAGCAGCACAATTAACCTTTATGACATCACAATTCCCAATTGTGATATCACAGTGACATCTTATGACAGCATATTTCCACATTATGGCATTACAATGCCACATTGAAACTCCAACCTGCTCTATTTTGACATCATGATACCCACATCAGGAATTGTCAATTCCCCATTATGAACAGACATTTCTGCATTGATGTTACAGTTTTCTCTTGTGACCTCATAACTGCCCAGTGTGACACAAGTGCCCATGAGGACATCAAAGTCCCCATTATAGCATTACAATTCCTTTTTTTCACAGTATAATGATTCACTGTCACCTCAAGTTGCACTGTGGTGACACTAACTTTGCCCATTTTCACAGCATCAATTCCAGTGTGACAAAACAATTACCCTATTATGTCCTCACATTGCCCTCATTAGAGCAGCACAATCAATCTTTATGATACCACAATTCCCCACTGTGACAACATAGATGCACATTATGACATAACTGTACCAAATATGGCCTCAAAATATCCCATTGTGATATCATCATGCCTTATTGTGACTTCACACATCCTATTGGGTTATCACAGCACCCCATTTCGACATCATAGTTCTCTATATGACTTAAGAATTCCCCATCATGATGTCATAATAATCCATTACAACATCACAATAAACCTTAGTGATAGCACAGTTCTCCAGCCAAAAGAGGAGATGCATGATTGTGACACAACAACACTCCACTGTGACATCACAGAACCTTATTTTGACACCACTATACCCCATGATGAGACACTTTTCACTGTTACTTCACAATTGCCCATGGTGATCTCACATTGCCCTCGTTACCATATCTGTGTCCTTATTATGGTACCATCCCATGACTCTATGCTGTCACTATGCCCCACTGTGACCTCCAAAATCCCTATTGTGATATCAAGTATCTCATCATGACATCACAATTGTCTCTTGTGCCCTCAGGATACCCCCATTAGTATCTCACTCTTCCCCAATTCTGACTCTATAAAGCAACATCACTAGCTCGTAATTTCCATTTTGATCACATAATGCTCCATTAAGGCCCCATCACAACCTATGTTTACCTGAATTATGATTAGAAGATATTCCAGGGCACACTTTTACATTGCATACAGCTCCAAGCCACAAAAAAGTACTGGATTCAGAGTTCTAAGATTTATGTTTCAAATTTTTTCTGCTAAAAATGCCTTCAGTTGAATGTAACATTTGCTATTTCAGGCATTTGAGAACTCTTTTCCAGTCTCAATATACTGGAAGAATTGTAACTTTTTAATCTATTTCTTTTAATACTAGGTTACACACAATACCAGATGTAAGTTTGATACTTTTTGCCTTTTCCTTCGTTTCCTATCTTTGACTACTCCTGCTGTGACATCACCATGTCGTACTGTGACATCGTAACACCCTATTATAACTTCGTATACTGCCAATATGACATCACAATGCAAAATTAAGATCCCACAATTCACAATTAAGATCTCACAATTCTCATCATGACATTTAAATTATCTTACATCATCACAATTGACAATTGTGACATCACAATGATGGATATGCCATCATGGTATCACATTATAACATCATGCTATGCATTTGTGTCATCATAATGCCCTATTGTGACATGTGTTCTGTTTTAGCCTCGCAATTCACATTATGACATTAAAATTTCCTTTGTGACATCATGATTGCCTACGGTGACATCACAATTGCCCACTGTGATATCACCAGGACCATTGTGACATCACAGTGCCCCACTATGTTATCAAAATTCTGTATTCTCACCCAAGAAGGCCATATTCTTAACTCATGATGCTCAGTGAGAACATCACAATTTCTCGAAACAACTCCCTGATATTGAGCTCCTCTTCTATAATTATAGCAGCACAATTAACATTTATGACATAACAATTCCCAAATGTGACATCACAGTGACATGATTTTACAGCACAGTTCTACAATATAGCATTACAATACCCCATTGTAACACCACGCTGCCCTATTTTGACATCATGATACCCACATCAGGAATTGTCAATTCCCCTTTATGAAAAGACAATTCTGCATTGATGTTTCAGTTTTCTCTTGTGACCTCATAACTGCCCAGTGTGACACAAGTGCCAATGATGACATCAAAGTCCCCATTATAGCATCACAATTCCTTTTTTTTCCACAGTATAATGATTCACTGTCACCTCAAGTTGCACTGTGGTGACAATAACTTGGCCCATTGTGGCAGCATCATTTCCAGTGTGACACCACAATTACCCTATTATGACCTCACATTGCCATCATTAGAGCAGCACAATCAACATTTGTGATACCACAATTCCCCACTATGACGACATAGATGCATATTATGACATCACTGTACCAAATATGGCCTCAAAATATCCCACTGTGACATCATCATGCCTTATTGTGACTTACCACATCCTATTGTGGTATCACACCACCCCATTGCGACATCATAGTTCTCCATTTGACTTAAGAATTCCCCATCATGATATCATAATGATCCATTACAACATCACAATAAACCCTAATGATAACACAGTTCTCCAGCGAAAAGAGCAGATGCATGTTTGTGACAGAACAACACTCCACTGTGACATCACAGCACCCTATCGTGACACCACAGTACCCCATTATGAGACACTTTTCACTGTTACTTCACAATTCCCCATGGTGATCTCACACTGCCCTCGTTACCATATCAGTGTCCTCATTAAGGTACCATGCCATGACTTTATGCTGTCACTATGCCCCACTGTGACCTCCAAAAGCCCTATTGTGATATTAAATATCCCATCATGACATCACAATTCTATCCTGTGCCATCAGGATACCCCCATTAGGGTCTCACTCTTTCCCCATTCTGACTTTATAAATCGATGTCACTAGCTCATAATTTCCATTTTGATCACATAATGCTCCATTAGGGCCACATCACAACCTATGTGTACCTTAATTATGATTAGATGAGCTACCAAGGCACACTTCTACACTTCATACAGCTCCAAGGCCCAAAAATGTACTGAATTCAGAGTTCTAAGATTTATGTTTCAAATTGTTTCTGCTAAAAAATGCCTTCACTTGAATGTAACATTTGCTTTTTCCGGCATTTGAGAACTCTTTTCCAGTCTCAATACATTGGAAGAATTGTAATTTTTTTAATCTATTTCTTTTAATACTATGTTGCACACACAAAACCAGATGTAAGTTTGATATTTTTTCCTTTTCCTTCCTTTCCTTTGTTTTACTACTCCTGCTGTGACATCACCATGTCCTACTGTGACATCATAAGACCCTATTGTGACCTCATATACTGCCAATGTGACATCACAATTCACAATTAAAATCTCACGATTTTCGTCATGACGTTTAAATTATCTTACAATATCACAATTGCCAATTGTGACACCACAATGATGGATATGACATCATGGTATCACATTTTGGCATCATGCTATGCCTTTGTGATATCATAATGTACTATTATGACATGTGTTCTATTGTGACCTCGCAACTCCCAGTATGACATTACAATTTTCCTTTGAGATATCATGATTGCCCACTTTG
>PVJX010049628.1:0-10991 GCA_004027295.1 Dolichotis patagonum
TATCTCTTTGAATCTGCTTTATGCATTCTGTTTGTTTCTTATATTGTTCATTCAGGGATTCTGTCTGTTTGCTTTGTTCCTCTATTTTTTATCTGTGTTTTCACTAGATGCATTCTTTATTTCTTTCACTATTTTTATCAATTCTTGTTTTACCTGGGCAAGTATTTCTGATTTGAATTTCTCCATAGTTCTCCCTAGTTGCATATTTATTTCATTTGATATCATTTCAGATATTTCTGTTCTATGGCTTCTTTTTCCTTCTATGTACATGGCTTCTAAGCTTTCTTGGGGAGGGCTAGAGCTTTGAGCCTGCCTTTTGGTCTTTCCTTTTTTCATTTTTCTGTATTTCCTTGCTTTGAGCGGTGTTCCAATGCTTTCTCTGCATGTGTGGTGAATTACCTCTTGCACCCTCAGTTCCTGGAGGTGCAGTGGCTCCCCCACAGGCTCTTGGCTTCCTCACAGAGTCCTAACTCCCCTCTGTGGGCTCCTGGCTCCCTCAGATGTAAGGTGAATGCTGGCCGTGGTCAACCCAGAGCCTGTGGAATCTTAGGCAGGCCAGGCCACCGTACTTTGTCCCAGGCCAGTCTCCAGGAGGTTCCCTGCGAGTGAAGGTTGGGCCTACAGGTCCCAAAGAGTAAGGTCAAAATGCTGGTTTCTGCAAAGTTCCCAGTCCCAAACAGACCTGGCCAAGATGCCAGTCTCTGCAAAATTCCCAATCCATACAGCCCAGGCCTCTCTGAGGTCCCGGGAGATTCCTGGACTCAAAGAGTCAGGCCACGAAGCTGGTCTCTGGGAGATTTCCTGTGGTTGAAGGGTGGGGCTACAGGCCCAAACAGACCTGGCCTAGATGCCGGTCTCTGGGAAGTTCCCTGCAGATGAAGGCAGGCCTACCATTCCCAGTTGGGCCGAGATGCCGGTCTCCACAGACTTTCAATCCAAACAGCCCAGGCCACTCTGCGGGTCTCCACATTTATGTTCTTAAAAAGAGAGATAAAGGCTATACTATGTTACTGACAGCTGACAATGTCATTATAAGAAGCTAAGTTTAGAGACCACTTTCCTTTGGGAACTAAAATGGCATAGTCTATTCAAATTGAGACTTACGTTCTAAGTAGTGAATCTATGACCAGATTCATCTGTGAAATATAATTTAATGTTATATTTCTGCAGAAAAAAATGGTGAGCTGAGATTTAGCTCAGCAGCATAAGCACCTGCCTGGCAAGTGCAAGGTGGTGAGTTTGATCCCTGGTACAAAAAAAAAATAAAGAAAGAAATTGTATCAATTCTGTGACTCTGTTTTTATCTGAAATTAATCCTAGTAATTTTTGGTTAAAATTAATGATATTTCTCACTTTTATCTTGTTTCCCCTTTACTTTCTCCATTTTTGAAAATAGTTTAACATGAGAATTTTTTACTACAGATAATTATATTTTTTAGTTCTTTAATACATTTCATCATGTTTTTTCCTCTTCAAGTGTGTCATGTCTTTAATAGAATACTTATAGTATATTTTGATAACTTCTTGAGTATTTCTCCATTACACTTGCCTTCCACTAATAAGGAGAATACCTTAGAAGTCCTCTATCCTGTGATCATTGAAAATCTGGTTTGTTGGGTCATGTTCTATACTAAACACACCTGAAGTTAAAAATGACAATAAACTGAGTGTATAGGCTAATTAAAGAGATGTATAATATACTACAGTGACGTTTTCTAACAGTGTGGTTAAATTTCTTCATTTTTTTTGGTTGTTCTTCCTTTAGTTGATCATCATTTACTGATGTGTAAAACACATATATTTCACTTTTTGCATATTAGGTACACATGTAAATAATGTATATTCAATAATTGTTACTGTCAGATACATTTATTGATTCTTTATGCATTGTTAGTGATGTGAAATAAACATTTTATCTACCACATATTCATATACTTTATTTGTATTTTAGATGGTTATTCATATTTCTTTTCCAAAATCTGGCCTAAATCTTGGCTCTGTATTTATCTTGCTGAAATGCTTGAAGTTTTATTCCACATGATCTGGTAACTATAGATTTACCTTGTATCTCCTATTATTTATATTTTACTTTTTTCTTTCCATTTCACTGCAAATATGGTGCACGATGATAATGTCAACCATGGTCTTATTTCTACTCCTTTATGTTCAGTGGGAATCTACACTATTTTTCCATAAAATGTTATGTGTGCATTATGTTTGAGGCCACACCTAATGAAAAATAAAATATGCCCTTCTTTTCCTAGATTGTTCAGTATTTCAAATAAAAATATATATGGATTTGTATTGAAGTTTTTATTTTAAATTTCCAGGAATACATAATTTTAGAAATCTTATTATTATTGCAGGATATGTATAAGTATAAAACTTTAATTATTCATGTTTTACTATTCTCTGACACTGCATTGAATGTAATTCAGTTTTGCATCTATTTTAAATAAATTGTCCAGTACCCCCTCTCCTTAGTTTCATTATATGATTTTTGGAATTTAAGTGCAACATAATGTTTCTTTTTAAAACTTTAGTTGAAATATCATTTAATCCAAAGTCTCAAGGATAGGAAGTTCCTAGATTTCACTATATTATATAGTGCTCTTATGTAAAGTAGACATCAGGGGGTCAAATATTTATACCAACACCAAGCTTAGGCAAAATGTGAAGTAAGATTCTTTAACTGGCATCAAGATTACATGCAATGTGTTCTTTAATAGACTTAATTATTTGATGGAATTACATAATTGGCAAAAGAAATAGTGGTAAACTAATTCACATAAGAAATGAGCACAGTACTTCTCACCATATGCTATTTTATAAGACTTAAGAAAAAACCTATATTGCTTAGAATTTGCCAATTAGCATTACTTAAGTAAAATTATCTGGAGTAAATAATGAATTTTCAAAATACTTTTCATGATGTTTACTGTAACTGTGCAAATCTTAATGAGTATGGAATTCTTTCAATTGATAATGGCTGCTGTTTAATCAACTTCATTCTCCCCAAAACAAGTCTATAAGGCATTATTTTCAGACAGCAATCTGAAACACTGAAAAAGGCACATAAACATTATCATCATAAGTTATCAACTATACTATAATATTCTCAAATCTATGCCTTGTAATTTATTAGGCATGGAGGTTGAAATTGGAACTAATTGAATCAGTTACTCCAAAGGAAAGGAGTATTACATTATTTTAATCTGTCACATATCAAGTCTATAAATGTGACACCTCACAATTTCAATGTTAATTTGGTTTGAAAACAGTAGTTCTCTGTGCAGGGTGCTTTGTTCCATCTACTGGTATATTTCTAATGTGGTGTGTGTTTTGCTTTTTTCAGATCTCAGAGTTTTTCCCTTTAAATTAGAAACTTGTTCCCACTGTTGATATAGCATTGATATATTTTAATAACTTGTGGGTAACATAATATTAGTGCCATAGTTGTCTAGTTATGAGAGAGTCTACTAATACTGCTTCTAATCTCATCTTAGATTAAATTTCATCACCCATATTGCTCTAATCTCATCTTAGATAAAATAAATAAAACGTCTGAACTTTTGTAGATGAGTTCAAATATGGAAGATTTTCTACTCATAAAGTTTATACTGTAATGAAGAGTTTGTAGCAGTGAGGCTCCTAATCTAATAGTCCTTTTAGACAACAATTTGGATAAAAGTGGCACACTGTACAGGAGATGTGGCTCTCTCTGACATGAAGTGGGTAAATTCGAAATTTTTCTTTGTAGTCCTACTTTCTTCTGAAACTCTGCTCTTTTAACAAGAAGTTCTTTGTATCTTCTGTGAATAGACTTCTGTGGTTTCAACTCTGAATTCCACCCTATGTAACATCCCACCCAGAGATCTAGTTTTCCTGTTGGGTACTGGATAAAGAATATGATTGGAATAGTTTCTCTAGAAAACAATAGTGAATGCTTCCTGTTGGATATTTATGTAAAACCACAGTGACACTGTCTTTTTAATAAGAATGAGTTTTCTTCTCTGCTATTCACTGCTACAGAGGAATGTTCCAGGTATAGAGTTCTATAGGAGGTAAAAAATGGTAGTAAGAAAATATTCACTAAATTCAAATTCAGGCAAAAATTGTTTTGTCATTTGGCAGACACAAGTCAATAATCTGAAGGAAAATAATTAATCTCTCTGCATCTGCATGGTCCTGATCTCCATGGCAAACCATTAGCTGAATTCAATATTCAAAGCTTAACCTTTCTTTTTCCACAAAAAATTCAAATCCTCATGATTCAAGAGCTCATATCTAGCATGAACAGAGCAAGGGGAATTAGCTGAACTGTATGATCCCAACCCTTACTGCAATGCACCACCACAGAATAGGTCCACACTCTATCTTGTCAGAAATCCTAACATCCCCTGCAAGAATAAGCTTAGTATGCTCTAGGCAGTGTGTAGATTCCAAGTTAAACAGTCAACAAGTTTCCTCAATATTCCGGTGCACAATCTCCTTAAGTTTTTAATGACTCTCTCATAACATAGATATTGTAGACATCCAGAAAACCAGCTATGCAGCTTAATAAGCATTTTAACTTTTATAACCTCCACACTATGCCTTAATAGCAACAGCATTAACACTTGGTAAAGCATCAAATACAAAGATTTCTGAGATTGGTTGTTGGAATACATGATAGCTTGAAGGTATTTTATATCTTCTTTACTTTGCTTTCCAATCAGTCTTACAATGGGTTGGTTACATGGAGTGACTGTGGCTTGACTTTCAGGATGAATCCATGAGAAAACTAGAATATGGCTCCTTGACCTGAAGGGTGCTTTGAGTGGTTGATCAATTGTGTCACCTTGAGAAGTTTAGAAGATTAACTAAATCAGACCAGCATTTATCCACCTTAGGATGTAGGAGACCTAGCCAGAGGTGACTCTTCTACACATTAGGGTGTAGGAACTCATCCCAGGGTGGCTCATTGCCTGGATGATATAAAGTGGAAATGCATATGGACAGACTGTATTCCATTCTTCAGGGGAGGTCATATTTGCCTTCATCTGGGAGATTCTCCCTTGGCTTCCAGGGCAGAGTACTTGGCTTGTACTTGTATTGTAGACTTTTCAGCCTTCTAGTGTAGACTCTTCAGCTTTCACTTTGAATGCTTCTGTAGATTCTTCAGTTTTCCAGAGTAGACCCTTCAGCCTTCTGGTATAGACTCACTGGCCTCCTGATATGGACACTGCAGTGAACTCCAGACGTTGGACTGAAATCATTGGTCTCCAGTGTTCAGACACCTTTTGCATAATTCCTCATTCAATTCTGTGATCTTGTAATTTATTTTACATTTGCATATCTTGTGTTACATCTGTTTGTCTAGTAAAACACTGACTGATACAGACTTTTGTTGCAGAATGGCTCCAGAGATAAAGAATTGTAATCATGAAGCCATTCTTGTATGTCTTTATGTATTCTCTGATTTGGTTCTCTAAATTGATGAGATAGTCTCTCCTTTTAGTTCTTTGGAGGAATACTAATAATCCTTAGTGTACACTGTTTAAATTAATTCATGTAGATCTATTTAGTTATCCTAATTGACTACTTGTGAGAGGTAAGAAATGTAGTCACTCTACACATGAAAATTTTGAATATCTTTGGAAGAGTAGAAAACATATGAGGCTGGATGGATGACCTTAGCATCCCTGGACAAACTAGTCTAAACTAGGAGAGCAATAAGATCAAAACACCCATAGGAAGTCTCAAGTTTTATGGCTGTGAGGACAAATTAATAAAGGAAAATAAGGAACTCAAAGATTAAAATTTCCAACTCTAGGCACAAGAAAGAAATTTAAGAGATTTCAAGAGTATCTTGAAAGAAAATCTCCTCTACTATAACTCTAAAGCTGAGATTTTAGAAATCCAAACACGGGTCCCCATAATTGGATTGACTGAACTAAATATAATGCCCAGCCTCAGATGATATCTCATAGATAGATGAAGGCATTGATCATAAAAGAATGGGATTCCATAAACTGGGATGGAGATGTGTGAGAAGATACTGAAGAAGCTTAGGATGTGAAGTTTATAGGTGATAATCAGATTACTTTGCCAGAATAAGAGATTCCCCATCCATAGTGATAGAGGCATCCTCATCAACACCCTCTGTGGTATTAGCTTCTCCTAGTATACCTGGGGAAACTAAGGTTGTGTTGACCAAGCATGAAAATGCTGACACTCCTCAAGACCCATGCTTAACACCCATTTTTTTGTCTAGACTTATAATCTCAAGTACTAGAAGGCTTCTAAGGGTATGGTACATGTTGTGACTCATGAGGAGGACCACTATTCTGTCCAAGAACTTCTTGAGTTTTCTTACTCTTACAAATAGGGCCTAAAATCTAAGTGTGGAAATGGATTTAATAGGTGTTTGATAATATTCAAAAATGTACACCTGGATCATGCTGAGTTTGTTGATATGGGCCATTAAGCAGGGATTCTGAATTTAATGTTGCAGGTTGTAGAGTAAAGAAATTGTTAATGGTTTATTTGTTTGGCACAAGTATGAATCAAAATATGGGCTTCTGTGAGTGAGTTTGAAATTTTTGATAATCCATTGTTTACTGTTGATGAGGTGACACAGAGGCTTAGGAAATGGGATTGTTGCAATGCATCTGTTAGGTCAAACCTAATCCAACATGCTGGATGATCCAGAAAATGTGCCCTTCACTATCACTCTGAGAAACAGATTCATGAGAGGAACAACAGAATCGCCAAAGATCCCTGTCATCAATCTTCTCTGCATGCCTTATAGTGGGGACAGTGTTAACACAACTTGGAGAAACAAGGGCAATGGGTTTGATTGGGTCCTAGTGTGGCAGAGATCAAGTGGCAGCATTTAGTCACCAAAGGTATGGTCCATGTCCTTAGCATAACAGACAGCAGGAGCAGAACAATGACCAGAATTATCTGACACATATAGACCTATGCTTTTGACCTACCAGCCATGGTGTTTCCAAAAGTTAAATAGATGGTAAGCCTACAAAAGACTTACTAGAGATATTTGGTAAAATATGAAGGGCAAATGAACAGAAACTTACTTCAAATTTTTGTAACAGGGAAGTATGATCCCTCAATCAATACCAGATATGAGTCAATTTATAGACCCAGAACCCCTTGAAAAAAGGATAAACCAAATTCCCTGGGGGAAGGATCCTGATATATCAAAAATGTATGTGGTCAACCTTTTTTCCATCCTTCCCCAGAGGGACCTAAGGTCTTTTTCCTGTCCAATTGTACACTGGGTGAAGGAGAACAATCAGGTGTTTGGGGAATACTGGACACTTGTTCTGAACTAATGATGATTCCAGGAGATTAAAAAATCATTGTGGCCTTTCAAGAAGAGTAAACGCCTATGAAAGTCAGGAGATCAATGGAATTTTAGCAAAGGTTTGACTCTCTGTGGATCCATTATACAATCTAATCATTTCTGTAGTAGTTTCCCCTGTTCTGGAATGCATAGATGGAATAGATTTATTTAGTACTATACAAAATCTTCACATTGGTGCCCTAACATGTACTGTGAGGGATATTATGGTTGAAATACCAAATGGAAACCATTAGTGTTATATAAACCTGGTAAAACAGGAAACAAAGAGTAGCATTGCATTCCTGGAGGAATTGCTGTTATTAGTGCTGGCATGAAGGAGGGAGGAGTGGTGGTCCCCACCACATTTACATTTAATTCTCTTCTTTGGCCTGTGCAGTATACATATGTGTCCTTGTCTTGGTTGCTTTTTTCTCATCGTTGAGACAAATACCTTTTGCCCAACATGAAGGAAGAAAGTTTTACTTCTTACAATTTTGGAAGTTTTAGTTCATACTTAGCTGGCTCCAAGGCAGGCTGATGTAGCTAGGGAGCAGCTATTCATAGCAGATGCAAGCAGCAAGAGCAAAAAAGCAAAAGGGAGGAAAATACCAGTCCTTCTTCCTGCCCTTACACTGTATATCAGGTCCACCCCTGCACAGGTGCAGCACTCACATTGCCAATCCCAGTGCTAGACAACAAACCACTCAAAAATGCTAGATTCAGCCACTTCCCTGACTATTCTAGGATTGGGGACCACTTAGATACAAACCATAACAGTCCTGGAGAATGACAGTAGATTATGATAAACTGAATCAAGTAGTGACTCATATTGCAACTGCTATTCAAGATGTGGTTTCTTTGTTTGAGTAGATAACACATCTCCTGTTACATGGTGTGCAGGTGTTGATTTGGGAAGTATCTCTTCGGTTTTCCCATCTATAATACCATCAGAAATAATTTGTTTTCAGTTGGCAAGGCCAGAAATATAACTTTACTGTCCTATATCATATGATGGTTGTTTCAGTAGAAACAATTTTGAGTCATTCAAAGGACTCTCACTTTTACCAACCACCTTTAGGAGAATTCAGGTTTTAAAAATTTTATATAGACAGTTATCATCTCCAAATACCCAGAAGGTATTTATCATACTATATACTGAATAAAATGTTTTGATTGCTCATTCTGTGCTTTTGACTGTACATTGAAAAACTGTTCCCCCAAGAAGCTCGGGCACAGTTATCTATATCTTATTGACAAAAGAATGACTGATGTGTTATAATATATACAATGCTGTGTGTGCAGTATCCCGCACCCTTTTTTTGGTGCTTCTATAGCAAGTTGAAATAAAATCAGTTAGAAATGGAGAAACAATGCTAGTCTCTCCTTGGCAGGTAATGTCTCTTCCACCTTTATCACTGTATCATTCTTCAGGGCTTCTACAGGGGATCCACAGAAGTCATTTCATATACTTCTCCCAAAAATACACATGGTGGTTTTGTTGTTGAGGAGGTCAATGTCAGCTTGCATAGAAATAACTTTCTAGATGAAGAAACCTTTCACAAGAAATAAATTATATAAGTGGAGATGAAAACTGTGTGTTTCAAATGATGCAAATCTATGCCCATCAACTGCTTTCAAAAGAGAGATCTCTAAACTTTTCTAACAGAGTTCTAAAAGGAAAATAGAAAAAGGTACACTCTTTTCTGTAGCTAAAAGGTGTTAAGCAGTAAAATGTATATACAATACAAACAATCTCATTTAATTCCACAAACACTTTTGTTACTAATATTATACAGGCTATTTAAGGAAAAAAAAGAGAGAAAATATATTTGGAAATCTTTGACTCCATAAAGTACTTCTGATTCCACAAAACTCTTTACTTAGATGAGTTTAGTAGAAGAATTTTCTCTTGCAAACGACTAATCTTTGTGACACTATGACCTGTTAGCTGTCTATGAGATCAGACATGTGCTGATGTTAATGATGCATGACAAAGCGTAGATTAAAGAAAATTAGGGGTTTACTTAATTTAAGCATTTCTTCTTAATCTTGGGCTCCATTCTCAATAGGGTGGTTTATCTTTCTTAGGGCATCCATTTTGAGAGACATTTAATTCAACAATTCTGATGGAGACCAAGTGAATGAGTCTAAGTATAGAATACTGGATTCAGAGTATGACATTCTCAATTTTTGGAATTTTCCAGAAGGTCTTAGACTAAGGACAAAAGAAAGAAAATATTCTCTACATTATCCACATGGTCAACAATTCTGTTTATCAGAGAATATTATACAATGGGAAACAAGAATGACTAAAGTCAGTTGCTCTGTATTTTTAAACACTTTAAAAACCAAAATCATTTTGTGTCTTCCATATTCTTAATCTTGTTTCTAAATTACAACATAGAGAAATTTAACAATTTATTCTTTGATTTTAAGAATTTATTTTTAACCAATATTGTGATGTATGGCAAAGGAACATATATATAAAATCATACTTTCTAAAATTTAGTATACTTTGAACCATTCAATACATGGCATTCTTCAAAAAAGTGAACTTGGTACTAGAAGCATATGAAAAATTTCCCTGAGTTTATCAAATATTATGAAAACTATAAGAAATTATTAACATATCCCTGATTTTACTCAGACTTTCTACTCTGTAAGTAGTAAAGGTTGTCATCCTGGATTTAAGAAAACTCCTCAGGAGGGAATGTACTCCTATTGCTTTGATTGCACCTATTGCCCAAGGAATGAGATTATCTTCTTAAAGTTTTTTAAATTTTAAATAGAATAAAACAAAAGAGGGCAGAGCAAAGCACATCAGAACAGAAAAACATAAGCAACACAGCTATTTACAATATGACAACTGGACATTAACTGTAGCTATCAAAATATCTCTTTTTCTGCTATGTTTGAGCATAGTTTCAGATGCAATAATATCAAACATAACAAAATAGTGTAAAACCATTCAAAAGAATGAAAGTATTACAGGGCATTCTAAACCAAATAACAGAGAATGATCAATGGCTACTATAATATCTCATTTTCCATAAAAAATTTTGTTTATACTATCACATATATTAAAATCCCAATAAGAAACAACATGATAAAACCAATGATAATAGAAGAATACAAGCATGGAAGGACTTTAAAGCAAGATGATATAAATCAGCAATGGCTACCAAAATGTTTCATTTCCTTCAAAATGGCTGTTCATATCATCACACATAAAAAATACAAATAAAACAGAATAAGAACATTCCAACTGATGAATGAAAACATTGAAAGCCTTCAAAGCCATGAAATGGGGAATCATGATTACCATAAAAGCTTATATACTCTTATCAACTGTCATACTAAGGAGACTATGCGGTATTTACACATGTGAGTTTGGTTTATTTCACTTATGAGTATGGTCTCAAGTTTTGTCCATTTATTTATAAATATCTCAATGTGATTATTCTTTATAGCTGAGTAGTACTGCACTGTATAAAAACACCGCAACTTTTTGTCCATTCCTCAGTTGATGGAGACTTAGGTTGTTTCCAAGATCTGGCTATTACAAATTGTGCTGCTATACACATGGGTGCACATAGATCACTGTAGCATGATGTTTTCAGTTCTTCTGGGAATATGCCTAGAA